>JAFVLL020007664.1:0-41830 GCA_021397915.2 Tor tambroides
AAAAAAAAAGAGAGAAATTTTTCTATTTTTTCTATAAATTATTTAATTTTTTTAGATGCAGCTGTAAGTGGACCTCAGGGAAGAAAACATTAATAAATCTGTTGCAGAAGTAGATAATATGACCACTCTAAAGTACACATGCCAACAGAGATCCCAGAGACGCACTAGCTCTCCGGCCAGAAAATGTTGACGTCGACTGTCAAACGAAAGCCGTTGCTGTGATTTTTTTTTTTTATCTGGCGCCTTGACTAAAAACCTTTGAAATCTTAACACAATCTACAGCATAAAGCAGATGGCTGAGGAAGAGCTTTTACACAGACATGAACTCCAAAAACAAATCATTTTCTCTGTCAAAATAAACACATTTATCTTCTATGAATAAACATCACACCGTATCTGAAACATATCATGTGCGTAAGCTTGCTTTCTTGCCTAGCAACATAACAGCAGGAGGAGCCGCTAAACAAGATTTCATTGTGTTTTCCAGGAGTGGACCTCCTTAAATTGGAGCCCTTGACTTATGAAGCCCATTAAATCACTGACGCAGATTGTGTGTGTGTGTGTGTGTGTGAGAGAGTTTTGGAGGGCGAGCAGCACATCTGGTTTACATACAGCGGCGCTCTCCTCCAGCTCCTCCCACTGCTTCTTGTAAGTTCTTCTGTAATTGTTTGAAGAGATGGTGGAGGTTTTCGCTTGGTGCAGATAAAAACCTCAGATGGCTGATCTCACTGTGCTGCCGCCATGTCTGCTGCTCACGTGAGCGCACAGCTTTAAACTTTAATGCCCCAAATCAAACAATACCGAGGAAGAAACCCTGACAATGCTTGGCTGAACTAACTGTACGAGACCTTGAGTGTGTCTGTTGTGTAAACTGCTGCCAGGGTGTTTCGAGCAGCTTCACTAATGCACTGCGGTGTGGTTTCTAGGGAGTTTTGGGTGGTTTCTTCCTCTAAACGGGAGTCCCTCCTCAAGTCTCTGTGATCTTGAACAGAACAGTATGTCTCGGGTCCTTCTTCGACATGCGTCTGTGGGATTGTTTTTCATGTTTTATCATCCAGACTCATGTGTCTGATAACTTCACAACAAGCTACATGACTATTCATTACGCACAGTTACGCACAGTACGCACATGTCTGAAGGGGTCATGACAATGATTTTTTATCATTTTAATATGTTCCTTAATGATTACTTATAATGTTAATAAAGTGTTTTGCACAAAAAAAATAAATAAATAAATAAATAAACCGGTCATTTCCAGACAAAGCATTATGAAATCATTTACTTACTACATAGTTTGTGATGCAGATCTAGCACCACTTCATCTTTCAACAAATGTTTCTTTGTGACTCTCCACGACACTGTGCCTCGATTACAAAACAAAATCCTTGAACACAATCTGGGACGGCATTAAAAATAAACTATCCACTTGTTCCTTACGCTGGGATCCTTTTGATATCTGTACAAAGACGGGAACGAACTTTTCAATGGGGGCGAACGTTCTTTGTGTCAGAAAGTGAACCGCATCTGTATATTGTATCCAGTGTAGACAAAATAGTGGCAGTGATTGTCATTTCTATTAGCTTTTGACACAACACTCGCATTCAGCATAGGGCTGGGCGATATATCTCATGTGATATGCATGCGCATCTCGTCAGTAAAGCCGGTTCCTTGATTAGTGGTAAATCTCCATCACCTGTTTTCAAATGGAGGGGCATTTAATACACGGAGCCGTAGTTCACTGACAAGCTACGCAATATCGCGTTCATTATCGAAGGCGATTCATCTGCGATAATGCAAGAGATATTGCGTAGCTTCTCAGTGATCTACGGCTCCGTGTATTAAACGCTGCTCCATTTGAAAATTTACCGCTAATCAAGGAACCGGCTTTACTGACGAGATGCGCATGCATATCGCATGAGATATATCGCCCAGCCCTAATTCAGCGTGATCAAGTGTGAATGCCAGTGGGCGGGGCCTATGCTGAGAAGAAGACTATTGGTCGATGTCTTGCTCTGGAGGAGGAGTTTATGCAAATGCATGCACCTAGCTGATGTCACGTTGTCCCATAGGATTTATAACAAGCCGTTTTCTGAGGGTTACTGCATAAATTAGGGCTTCTCGATTAAGGCAAAAATCATAATCACAATTAGTTTGGTCAATATTGTAATCACGATTATTTAACACGATTACGAGTGGGCCATATGACCAAAACTTTATATGAGTGATTTATTTAAAGATAGTGATATATATTCAATTTTTTTTTTTTGTAAATAAGGTTGCTATGACATCTACATTTTAGAGACCAGAGAAAATTCACAATTCTCAACACCACAGCAGATTAGGGTAACTGATATTAGTAACAAACAAACAAACAAAAAAGTCCTCAAAATTATTGAAAATAATTAAACTGTCAGTAATAAAATAAGCAAAGGACAAATGCAATAGAATAAAAAAGATACAAATGAAACAAACAGTGCTTTAAGGTTTTTTTTATGCAAGTCTCAAGTATTCAGTTAATAGAAATGAATAATCAAATGTAAAATAAAACAGCATAGTCTGAGTAAGAATTAAACTTTCTACAAAAGTCCTTTAACTCAAGAGCAGTGTGTGATTTTGAATTTGCCGTTTGTTGTTTGATTAATATTAAGCACACTGTCGGCAGCAGGAATATTAGCCCGCTGTCACTTTAAGAGCCACATGGATCCAATTTACCATTACACATGTATTATCATTCTCAACTGTTTATGTTAATTTATTACATGACTGACAAAGGTTTACGTGAATAATCACTAAGAGCCACATTTTGACACATTTTTGCGTGTATTTGCCCGTTTAGGCGCGCACCTTGACCTAAACTTGACTTTAAATGTCCGTGTTCTGACTTCTCTTCCGTCTCTGAGCGCATCACAGTTACACAGATATCCTCCTGAGGAAGCGCAAGTTCTCTTTAGCGCTTTTAAAAACATGAATAAATCGAGTACACTTCAATGAATCATTTTGCAAAAGTCACGTTACATGATTTTACTGATTTGCTTGTGAAATTGGGCTTTTATGGAGGAAGGAAATCATTAATAATCATTTAATTAATAATAATCATTTTATCTCTATTATTGTATTTTCGTAATTGCTGGAGGCCAAAATCGAAACAGTTTTTTCGATTAATTGCGCAGCCCTGACATAAATGCTTTTTACTGATGATAAGGACATTTTAAGTTATGAAACTTGTAGGATGTATTAAGCATACAAAGACCTCTTCTGTATCGAAAGATCAAGGGAAATTTAGTTTCTCATGTCATAACCCCTTAAGAATCGTTTGCGTGTTGATGTTATATATATGCTATAATGGGATTTTATGAGATGCTGTAAGCCTGTAAATCCTGTGATTTGTGCATATTCTGGAGGTGTAAGGTCCTCGCATGTGTTTGAGTGTTTTATTTCAAAGGGACATTGTTTCAGTCTCTCTTCAGTACGGATAAAACACAACGTCTCCAAATTTACAAGCGTTTGTCTGTCGAGGACTCGAGTGTTTGGTTTCCATGGTTTCACACTCACACACACACACACACACACACACACACAGCGGATGGAGGCCAACATCACTGACACACAACTGGAGCTCCACACGCTGGCTGATGAAGATCACATGTCAGCTCAGCTACTGTTACTATAGCTTATATAAGACACAACACCATGAATGAACACATTCAACATGGCCTGTTTCTTTAAGAGTGTGGCAAACATTTTGAGATTCATAGAAATGCAGTAATGCAGTAATTCACTGGCCATACAAGTCTATCTATCTGTCTGTCAATCTGTCTGGGTCATTCTGTGTCAAATCAACCAAATTTCAGACACTTTCCCAACTAAATGTCTTGATCTTACTGATCATTTTTCTAAAGAAAGACAATAAAAGCAAAAACTCTAAATGTCATGACTGTACAGTTTTGCATAGCAGGTCAAAAAGACCATATTCACCTGAGATTTTGAGCTATTTTGAGCTGAAAAACAGTCACGAATGTTGCATATTCTGCAAGGGGAATAACATTTATGAACAGAACTGTAGCTTGGGATTCATCAATTGCTATTTAGTGCCTGTCACAGTTTACACTAACGTTTAAATGAAATAAATGACATTAAAAGTCAAAGTAATCACATTGGTAATCTAAAATATTTTTTAGCTGTAACTGTAATTTGATCACTACCCATTTAAAAGCTACAGTTACTCATATTTTGTATTTTAAATATGTAACTAAGTTACATGTATCCCCCCCACCACCTGATTATATGCCAATGGTGACAATGGGGAAAATGCACAATATTTTTTTTCTTAAAGGGATACTCCACCCCAAAATGAAAATTTTGTCATTAATCACTTACCCCCATGTCGTTCCAAACCCGCAAAAGCTTTGTTCGTCTTCAGAACACAATTTAAGATATTTTGGATGAAAACCAGGCGGCTTGTGACTGTCCCACTGACTGCCAAACAATTAACACTGTCAAGGACCAGAAAAATATAAAAAACATCGCCAGAATTGTCGATCTGCCATCAGTGGTTCAACCATAATGCTATGAAGCGACGAGAATACTTTTTGGACGCAAAGAAAAAAAAAAAAGACTTTATTCAACAATTCGTCTCATCTGTGTCAGCGTAGCACCATTTTGGAGAATATCCGCTGGACGCAAGCAGCGTACGCTGTTCTGTGTCAGCCATGCCACAAGGACACGCTGTTTTCTTTCAAATCAAAGCGTATATACACGTAGAAGACATATCCGTGTGGCGCGGCTGACACAGAACAGCGTACGCTTGCGTTGAAGACGAACTAAGCTTTTACGGGTTTGGAACGACATGGGGGTAAGTGATTAATGACAACATTTTCATTTTGGGGTGGAGTATCCCTTTAAGTTTGCATGTCTGAAACTCAACAAGTATTAAAGATATACTAATGCCCTTTTAGATTTGGGTTCTTAAACTTTTCTTTAGGTATCTTCATTTTTAAGGCCCTGTTTGGTTCACTTCCAGAGATATGGTGATCTCAACGAGACGACATGTTCAAATAGTTGAATTTTACTCATTTTCAGTGGTCAGAAACCAGATGTGGGTCACTCTGTATACAGTTGATACTTACTGTAAAAAAACAATGTCTAAAGAATAAATAATGGTGAAAGTAGAATTGTAGCTTGTTTCCCTCTATCAAAACAATTACATTGAACATACCTGTCTGAGAGCTAAAAATGCACTGAAATGGTCAAGTTGAGGCCTATTAACTTGCTCTCTGTCGTCTACTCATAAGATTCTGAATTTGAATTAGTTTCAGAGATATTTGGAAGAATTTTGTTCATTTTAACATTTCCTGAAGCTATCAAGAGTTCAGATATGCAGTATGGTAACAACATATTTGAAACAAATTTTATGCCTCTTAGGGCTATGTTTCTGCTCAATAAACCAAGATTTGCCTCACATAGATTAAGTATTAGAATTTCTTCTTCTTTTTTTATTGTTATAACGTGAAGCATAATCATACAGTGTCATGCATTCATTCTGCAGTGGTGGGCCGCGCTTATAACGCGATGACAGATGACAGAACGTATCATTTTCACATACTTTTAAGTCTTGCCAATTTAAAGATTTGAGCGACTTTAAGCCATTCAAGCGCAAAGAGTGAAGAAGAACTCAATACAGTACTCACACGCTCTCTTATTGACCATTTTCTGTTCACCCACAGCCAAACCACACACATTAAGCCACCTCTGAAACAGTGCACGACTACAGAATTGACTTACTTTTTGCACCTTATTGCGCTTATTGCGTAATGGCCAAATACATACAAAGTTATGTCAAAATGCCTGTCTTGGCCAGTATTCATGTAAACACAGTCGGTTTATATTACACATAGTTGGTATATAGGCTATTAAGTGAATGTAAACTATGGAGAAGCAAAATGCACATGTAACAGTATATTAGATCTGTGCATGAGGTCTTAAAGAGACAGCAGCCTAAATAAATCTGCTGCTGTCTGTCATTACTGTTCATTTAGTGAAGACTATAAAGTGCTATTTTACAATTAAATTATTATTATTTATTTATTTAGTTAAAATAAATTCAATTATGAACTGTACTGGCAAAATGAGACACAATGAGCAAATTTTCAAAAATGAGTTAATTTTTATTTTCACATTCTCCATTAAACCTTCAATCCTTCAAAATAACCTTCAAAATGATGTATGATTTGTTCATTGTGTATAGCAGTCACCGACATCGCGAGAAGCGAGCAGAGGAAAGGTACTCCTCTCAGAAAACATACAAATAAGGATCATTTTAGAGGTTTAATTACTATTTGGAGCATTTGGGATCGCTAGACGAGGGCTTAATGAACTTACTTTTTTGAAAACCTGAAATTGAACAGACATTTTTCACTTTTTCACTTCTTTTGTCTGTAGCACAAAATTACCATGTGCGCATTCACACTCATTTTGCCAGCACGGGTCACAAACGCTAAGGGGCATATTTGTCAGAATCACTGATATTAGCTCAAACTTTGAAACATTTAAGGTCTCTCACACTTGAAATAATTACCACTGGGTAATTCTAAACTCTGAGTAAATGAGATGCTGAATAATTCTATTTTATGTTTCACACTGCTCATGCTTGGAGTTAATGAATAATCCTGGTTATTTCTGACGTGTTGCACTGCACATTCCTAAACCCTGGGTTAATGTTATTATTTGCATATTTGCAGTGTCACTCATAACTAGATAAAAAACAAATTTACATTTAGTTTTTGACCACTGAAAATGGGCAGGATTCAATAATTTGGACATGGAGCTGCACTGAGGTCCTGATATCTCTGGAACTGAAGGGCCTTAGAAATGAAGATCAGGAAACAGAATCTAAAGGATATTAGCAAATCTTAATACTTCTTGAGTTACAGACATGCAAACTTTAAAATAGAATGTTTTTAGCAATCATACATGTAGGTTCTATGCATTTGCTTAGACACAGGGAAACAAAATACAGTAGTCAACATTTGAAGTGGATCAAGAAAGTTCATTAAAGTTGTCCTAATACAAGAACGCACTTTGGTTTTAGGTTTTAGGACAATTTTGATGAAAGGTTTTGATCCACTTCAAATGCTGACTGCTGTACATTCCTCATTTCAATATTATTTGTTCTTTAGACATTCAGACTCAGACTCATTCAGACTGTGAAGTGACCCACATTTGGTTTGTAACCACTGAAAAATTGTACAATTTAACAGTTTATTAGGAGCCACATTGACTTCCTAATATCTCTGAAAATGAACCATTATGGGCAAAAAAAAAATACAATTGGAGATACTAAAAAAAAGTTTGTTCAGAACTAAAATATAATAGAACATTAAAGGCAGGGTATGTAATTTTTCAAAAATGTTTTAGAAAACTAGATAACTAGATTTTAGAAAACTAATTAGTCGGGGACGAGTACCAAAACAAACGTGTAGCCAATCAGCAGTAAGGGCGTGTCTACTCGTGATGTGGAGGAGAGAGCGTTCAGTGAACAGCCGAGCCGAGCGACAGAAAGATAGAGATGGTGGATAAAAAAACAAAAGAGGAAAACGTCTGCGGAACGATAAGGCAAGAAGTAGGACCCGTGTAAATATCGGATCAGCTTTACAGCGCTGGAGAGAACTCAAGGAGCGGCAGGCCTGCGATCGGACGCCGAGGTTGCTTTGTTTCTTCTCCATAGGTGAGTAACACCGTCTCTACACCGGACACGCCGCAACGCAACAGCTAGTCTGCCTACACTGGACGCGTGTATTTCAGCCGAGAATGTAGTTGTTTAAAACTCAAATCTGCGGTTTATTTATAAAAACAGCGCCTATTTGAAAATGTGCTTCTCCGATTTCGGAGACGCGATCACCGGGCGCTCAGTGCTCATGTATCCTGAAGAGAGGAGCATAACCTCGGCTAGTCCTTCTGACATTTGCATTCACACTCTGAGTCTAACTCGTGAAGTCCGAACTACCGAGGATGCAAGTCCAAAATTTGCGTACTTGGTATTGAGAAACGCGCGCAGACCTAACGTTACGTCACCAGACCATGTGCCTAATCTTCTTGATAGTTTAGACCGCGATGGAAACGCAGACAGCAACAGGTCTGGGGGAAAAAAAGTTCCTGGGACATATTGTTCCTGGTAATTTCGGTGGAAAAGCGGCTTATGTTTCACAGAACTAATCGTTGCCTGGGTTGCGTAGGCTACATATATGTGGGGCGGATCTATCAAAATAGGGGCGAGACCCTTTTGGTGTAGGGGCGTGTTTGTTTTGGTGATTTCAAATATCAACATTGGCTTTTAGAAATTGCTTACCCTGCCTTTAAGATGTCATTTATACTTACACTGAGCACTGAGTTACAGACATGCAAACTTATTACTTGTTTTCACCAGGAAAAAAATAAATAAATGAATGCTTTTTTATTTTTTGCCAGGGCCCTCTGGTCTGAGGATCTATTTTATATATCCTCATGAGCACTTCTCTGTGACGACCAATTATTTTGTCCGAACTACGGATGTAGGATGGTGTGGATGTATTTTCTGTGAGCTCACAGAGTCACATTTCACAAACAAACAAGTAAAGAAACAAACAAACAAGCAGTGTAGCAGTGTGCAGTGTCCACTACGGAAAAAACACACACTTGTAGACAATGGGTAAAAGTTTTTAATGTGCTGCTGTTTGGAGTTTTCTTCCAGAACCTGCAGCATTATATGACCTTTATTACAGCCGAGTTTGAAATGTGTAGCTGTTTTGTAAAAAGGTTACAATATAACTGCATCACATCAAAATCAGCTGAAACTGATACTAAAGACGTTCAAGCAGGCCCATTTACAGCTCACGGAATATGGTTTTTACTTCTCTTTATAACAAAACTCCTTTATCAGTATCTTAAATGAGCAATTCAATCATAAACACAGGTTTTTTATCATTTACTAAACCCATATGCATTATCTAATAATCAAAATATTGCTGATTAGATGAACTATCTCTTTAAAAGACATGATTAGGAACCCTAAGACATTTACCTCACACAGTTCCCTAACAGTCCTGCATCAAAGTGTAAGGATCTGAGACTTTTTATGAGGCTTTTATGTCGTTACAGCACAAAGAAAACAGAGCAAGAGAAAAGTTGGGACGACAGCAGAAGAGGGGGAAGGGAGCGGATACAACTCACCATCAGCCTCCAGACTCACTGTGTTCACGTACCAGTGTGTGTTTGGAGGAAGGAGTGGCTACAGAGCTGCTAAATGAGAGAGAAACCACTAGGAGAGCACATCCACACATGCAGAAGAGATTGAGCAGCCAAACTCTGATTTATGAGACGTGAACCCGTCGACAACAGCGCGACCGCTGGGAAAAAACACTTCAATTCAGCCCTAATTACTCACATACGGCTGTGACATCAACAAGGAGCCTAATTCACAACACATGGCCTCCCTAACACATATGCATCATCTACAGATACCTCACATATCTGCAGAAGAACATGCTTAAGATGCCAGCAGACTCTCTAGACTCCATACACAAGTATATTCATGTACCTTAATTTGACTGTAAATTATCTCACTGTTAAAAAAATCTCTCTTTTTTTGTATTGAACTACAATGCATCACTCAAGCATTGCGTGACATTTTTCATAAAGTTGCATTTATCTCAATCCCAAATCAAAAGCATGTAAACGGTCACTTACTATGGGTGAGCATGCAGTGCATTTGTCAAACGCCAAACTTGCAGGAAGAACGTTGTCAAATCTTGACAGGAATCCTCGAATCTGGAAAGAAAACAAATGATTTTTAAGCTAAATGTTCCTAAAACATTCCTTAATCTCTAGCGCCACCTGCTGCCTGTCAGTAAAGACAGCAGGAGGCAAACATTAGAAACACCATCTTGTGTTTTATCTTAACCATCATACTAAGCTTGAGGTCTGAGACACTTCATTTCATTTCCCATTTCATGAGTTTTCCTGATCTTATGTCAAATGAGTATTAACAAAAAAATTCAGCTTGATAATATTTGTCAAACATCTTCCATGAAAAGTGTTACATTACTTAGGTTTGTTGTCATCAGAGAAAAATACACAATGAATTTTAACACTTAATAATGTTTATTTTGAAATGAATATTCTAAAAACAATTAACTTACTATATATTTTTCAAATGATAAACTTAATGTTACTTAAAATGGTTACGTAAATCATGACTATTTTAAAGCTGTTAAAGAGAATGATGTGCTTTATATAATACCAAAAAAATTAAGCTTTAGAAGTATAATTAGACGCCAACAAATTGTATGAAATTATATTTTCAAGTACAAATCAAGCCTATTGAGGACAACTGCTTTTTTTTTTTATTTTGACATTTTTAATGACACTGACATTTATTATCTATTATAAAAAAAAAAAAATGTGGAAATAGTTTGTATTGGATGTGATTTTTTATTTTTTTTTTTTAAGTAGACAGACATTTTTTCTGCAAGTAAATGATTTTCTGCTATTCATTTATTCAGCACGTTCCACAACAGAAGAGCAAAGTGCTTTCTTCTGACGTAAAAACGGCAGGCAAACGCCAGAGCGCTGTGTTCAATTACAGTCACGTATCTCTCAGCGCACGCATGCATCTCAGGAGTTATATTACTGCCGGCTGATCTTAATTGAAAGCAAATTAAAGCAATAGCCCGAGGGAAAGATAAGAGGGGTTGAGGCTTCGGCGTGAAGATTAGCAGGCATTTACAGGCGGCTGATGCATTACACACTACCCATGAATCCACGCGCTCCAGCACAAGACACTTTGATGTAAATCCACATTTATAGAGTCAAATCCAGCAAATAAGAGAGATTCATACTTGGACATTCATCTTCTGCTCAAATCTGTTCAAATATAATTACTTTTTAATCAAATTGAAGGAGAAAAAAAATCAGGGAACTGAAATTGTGAAGTTTGAGCAGAACATACAGCAGCAAGTTTGCATACAGCAGCAAAAAATACACACTTCAAACACTTTAAAATGAATGTCAATGCAACAAAATACAAAAGCAAGTGTCAACATTGGTGAAGAAAGATGCATAAAGTGTAGCGTTGAACATGAAGATTTGGATGGATTGTGTTGGTGATTGATGTGATTCGCTACACCTCTGGTTTGTGTTTTACACCTGTGTGAACTTCAGGAGAACGACTCCATGCAGACGCCGAAAACCACCCAAACACCAGCTGACTCAAGCACACTCACACTTCACGAAGGCATTTGTTTCCAGATGACACTTGGCTTGACTTCTTGTCACTAATGCAATGCAATCCATACATTTTCAAATCCTGTTAAAGTGTCTAAGCAGTTTTTCAGGGCCACCGCATCAAGGTTTTGCAGGGCTGTGTTCAGTGATTGAACATCTGGGCTGGTAATTGAAAGGTTGTAGGTTCAACTTCAGGATCCATGAACCATTAAGTCTCTGATCGAGATACTGAGCCTCGGCATCCCCAGAAGAACACTGCAAGCCATTCTGCATTAAACCAGCATCCGCTAAATGAAGGAGGACGCCTGAAACACTTGCTAAACAAGCAAAAGCTTATACAGACACTGATACAGACTTCACATCGTGCTCCGAGTGCAGTTCTTAACACAACCAGCGCCGGCGCATGCATACAGGCGAACTAGGCAGCCGCCAAGATTTTAGTTTATCTTCTGGGCATTCATTTGGATTACTCATATCACTCATATTAATATGTTATCACCCCATTGGTTATATTAACTTTGGAAGAAGAGAAGGAGAAGGCTAACCCTTACTGCGTGCATAATATTTATATACTCCATATATTAATATTTATTATATTTATGATGCTACGAATAGCTGTGCACACCAGCGATGGGATTTTGGCTGAACGAGCACAGCTTGAAAAAATTTCTCTCTTATTTAAAATGAACCACAGAGACTTGTGTTTTCCGCATCCTGAGCAGCGCTTATGTCGAGATGCTCACTGGGAATTCTCCTAAATCTTCCACTTTGGGCCTGTACATACACTTAATTCGCATTTGCAGCTGTATTAGTTTTTGGGGTTTTTTGACATTGCCAGTAGCTTTTATGGGAAAAAAAAAAAAAAAAAAAAAAAAATCAGAAAACACGCTCGTGTCTGCTTCTATTTTAGCAAAATTGAATCAACAAAGAAAATCTCCAGTCTTTCACATGAATCTTAAAGATAGTGTTTATCTGACCTATCGGTAAGCCCCTCCCCTCGAACGCAGATGAGCCAATGGCTTTTTCAACCCGAATTCCGGAAATGTTGGGACGTTTTTTAAATTTGAATAAAATGAAAACTGAAAACTAAAAGGATTTCAAATCACATGAGCCAATATTTTATTCACAATAGAACATAGATAACATAACAAATGTTTAAACTGAGAAATTTTACACTTTTATCCACTAAATGAGCTCATTTCAAATTTGATGCCTGCTACAGGTCTCAAAAAAAGTTAATTGAAAGTTAATTAAGTTAATTGGCATCAGGTCTGTAACATGATTAGCTATAAAAGGGATGTCTTAGAGAGGCAGAGTCTCTCAGAAGTAAAGATGGGCAGAGGCTCTCCAATCTGTGAAAGTGCGCGTAAAAAGATTGTGGAATACTTTAAAAACAACGTTCCTCAACGTCAAATTATCTACAGTGCATAACATCATCAAAAGATTCAGAGAAACTGGAGAAATCTCTGTGTGTAAGGGACAAGGCCGAAGACCTTTGTTGGATGCCCGTGGTCTTCGGGCCTTCAGACGACACTGCATCACTCATCGACATGATTCTGTCATTGAAATTACTAAATGGGCCCAGGAATACTTCCAGAAACCACTGTCGGTAAACACAATCCACCGTGCCATCTGCAGATGCCAACTAAAGCTCTATCATGCAAAAAGGAAGCCATATGTGAACATGGTCCAGAAGCGCTATCGTGTCCTGTGGGCCAAGGCTCATTTAAAATGGACTGTTTCAAAGTGGAAAAGTGTTCTATAGTCAGACGAGTCAAAATTTGACATTCTTGTTGAAAATCATGGACGCCGTGTCCTCCGGGCTAAAGAGGAGAGAGACCTTCCGGCGTGTAATCAGCGTTCAGTTCAAAAGCCAGCATCTCTGATGGTATGGGGGTGCATAAGTGCATACGGTATGGGCAGCTTGCATGTTTTGGAAGGCACTATGAAGGCTGAAAGGTATATAAAGGTTTTAGAGCAACATATGCTCCCCTCCAGATGATGTTTATTTCAGCAGGACAATACAAAACCACATACTGCAGCTATTACAACAGCATGGCTTCGTAGTAGAAGGGTCCGGGTGCTGAATTGGCCTGCCTGCAGTCCAGATCTTTCACCTATAGAGAACATTTAGCGCATCATTAAACGAAAAATACGTCAAAGACAACCACGAACTCTTCAGCAGCTGGAAACCTATATCAGGCAAGAATGGGTCCAAATTCCAACACCAAAACTCCAGTAACTCATAACCTCGATGACCAGACGTCTTCAAACTGTTTTGAAAAGGAGATGCTACACCATGGTAAACATGCCCCTGTCCCAACTATTTTGAGACCTGTAGCAGGCATCACATTTGAAATGAGCTCATTTTGTGCATAAAATTGTTAAATTTGTTATGCTATCTCTGTTCAATTGTGAATAAAATATTGGCTCATGTGATTTGAAAGTCTTTTAGTTTTCATTTTATTTAAATTTAAAAAATGTCCCAACATTTCCGGAATTTGGAATGTGTTTTATTCCATTTCCTGAACCCAAACAAAACAGAGCAAAATGTCCGTAAGCATTCAACCCTAATCCCAATGAAGACGAAAACGTTCATTTTCTGGTTGTCATACACTCATTAAGTTACAATTTTCAGCTGCTCAAGCAGAACGGTAATGTCATCTTGTGCTTCAGCAAGGTTTCTCTGGCCAAAGCTAGCTAACGTTGAAGTCAGTGAATCCATGCTAACGTACAAACCTAAATAGCCAACTGTTCTTGCGTCTTGTACAGTGTAGGTCAAAAACACATTAACGAAGGTCTACATTTCACTGCATCTCCATATTAAACTGGTTAAATGTACATTAATTTAATCGTACCCTGATACATGAACAGTGTTGATCTGAGATGTTGTCATCCGCGATCATGATGACCATAACATGAGGCTTCTCCCGCTTGCATTGTGATCTGCAAACCCTCGCTTCTAAATTAATCGAGTTACCCACCATGTTTATTTTAAAATCTTTTATATATCCCTCCATGGCATATTTAATTCCCAATTGAATGGTGGTCCTTCTGTGTCCAAAATTATTCAACAACATCTTGTGACAAGGTTTTCACACTGACAGCTGTCATTGTAAGAGAGTGAGCAACTCCGCTTGTTTGTCTGAGGGAGCAGCAGTAACTGAGGGGGGCAGGGCTTACCGATAACTCAATTGTGAGTGTGTAAGGGGACGGCATGACAATGTTTTGCCCAGAGCAGCAGTTGAGCTTGTGTCGGCCCTGAAACACAGGTGCATGTTGCACTCTCATCATCACTACATTCAGAGATATTAGTGTAAACCATCAGTTTACTTTAGTCAATTACTGTCTTGACACCTCTCAAGCAAGTTAAGGTCAACTAGCTTATATCTAGCTACCCAAAAATAACACATTTAGTTTAACACTGAGTGCAGAGGTTTGCTAATGCCTCAAAGTAAGAATGATAAGTGTTTTCAGTGGACAGATATTTCATGTTCAATACACACTATAGCTGAAAAGTTTGGGGTTGGTACACTTTTTAACAGAAGTCTGACCAATGCTTCATTTATTTGATCAAAAATACAGTAAAACTGTGAAATATTATTTCTGTGTATAATAATTAATTCTGTACAATTTCCTACATGAATATCTATTAAACCGTAATTTATTTCTGTGATCAAAGCTGTATTTTCAGCATCATTACTCCAGTCTTCAGTGTCACATGATCTTCAGAAATCATTCTAATATGCTGATTTGCTTCTCAAGAAACATTTCTGATTATTATCAATGTTGAAAACAGCTGTGCTGCCCAATATTTTTGTGGAAACCGTGAAACTTTTTTTTTTCTTTGAAATAGAAATCTTTTGTAACATTATAAATGGCTTTACTCTCTCTTTTGATCAATTTAATGCATCCTTGATAAATAAAAGCATTAATTTCTTTAAAAAATGACCTGACATCAAACTGTCTTCTTATGGCTGGTAAACTGAGATGAACTAAACAGGGAAGAGATCCTGCTTCATCACACCACAGATCTGACCAGCACCGTTCTCATGCACACTATGATAATATTGCTCACTAGGTCAGCACAGAGCTCTGGTTAATAAAATCAGCGCAGATGAACCTTCAAACCCTCAGAGCAGATACGCTGCAGTTCTCCACACATCCAGCAGGGGGCAGTGCAAGCTAAAGAGACAGATCACCCATCATGAGTGTGCCATGCATTCATGTTGAGCCCAACGCAACATTAATGCAAGAAAGGTCAGAACACTAAATCCCGTCAAGAACAATTTATGAGGTCGGAGATTATAATGACCCAGTCCTGTTCTCCAGCGTCTGTCAATGTGTTGAGGCTAGTCACAGTCAGGAGAGCTTTTCTGATTAATCGCATTATGAGTAAGGAGTCGCATATTTGCAATTAAGGGTTCTTGAGGAGGGGAGTGTTATTTCTGAAGGGACATATGCATGCTGCACGCTGGTGGAGCTAATAACCCAAGAGCAGCTCTTTGACGTCTGTAGCTGCGTCATTAGCCCCTTGTGTGAGAGTGTGTGTGTGTGTGTGTGTGTGCGTGTGGTTTGTTGCATGCGGGGGGCTCTTGCTATAATGCTGTGCTAAGCTTCAGAACACAGGCAGGGGGTCCTGCTGTGCCACTTTATGAATTATAGCGAGACTGTGAGATTGGAAGTTGCAACATAGCAATATAAACAACTACATATAATATGTATCATTAATACAAGTGCACACAAGCACAACTGGATTTATGTTGGTGTTTTTCCATTGTGTCCTTTAGAAGAAATCATAAACTTAATAAAAGATGTAGGATTTACTTTGAAATAATTCTCACTCAGAAACTGCTAGAAAATTCCACAAAGACATACAATAAACAGCAAGAAACACATTGAATTAAATGTGAAATTTTGAAATAGTATTTTCTCGTAAAACATTCTCCAATTACCGGTTCTACTCACAACTTTGAAAAATCTTGTTTTTACAGTGCATATTGAAAACAGGATAATCTACCTTCTGCAACAGGAAGAATGCAGATTTTCGTATTGCTCTGTTCTTATTCAGAACCAGTTCCATTTAAAATGACTTGTCATGACATTTATTTCTGTTCACGGGTTTTGAACAGCTGTGTTCTTCCACTGATTTGGACAGAGAAGGACACTGAGACTCTGTTTCACACACTGAATCCACAGCATCAGCAAAACAAACACTGTGAGCGCGCAGACTGAACACAACCTGACCAACTGAAGATAACCAGCCAAGCCCAATTCATAAAAAATCACTTGAGTCTGGTCTTTTTAAAGAATTGTTCAAATCACAATCATTACAAGCAATTAGGGTTCATCAAAAAGGGGAGATTGTAATTATGTGGAATCAGAATCAGTTCCACACAAGCCCTAATGTTCATCCCAGCAAGAACAATTTATGAGTTCAGCGATTATAATGCTCTTCATGGTTACGGCATCAAAACCATGAGCTCATTAACATACGGCTGCCCACATTTACATCAACAGCAATTTAGTAATTTAGCAACATGGCCCATATCAGAGCTCACGGAAATACTAATGTCTAAAAAGGTGTTACTTCACCGAAAAAAAAAAAAAAAAAAAAGGTGATTCTCAGAATAATTTCTTTTATGTTCCATAGAAGGAAGAAAACCATACAGATTTGGAATGACATAAATGATGACAGTTCATGGGTGAACAATCCCTTGAAGACTTCAGTAAGTAAATGACCTCTGATATGATTGGCTAACCTCTGTGTAGAAATAATTCACATTGTAGATCACTGGGATGGGCCAAGTCGCTCAATACTGAAGTGTGTCTTTTGTAAAGGCGCCTAATGAAACATCACATTACATTCAAGATACAGCACACATTTCATCCGATGCATTCTCTGGGAACTAAACCCAGGAGCTTGCTGTGACACGTTATATGTGACGGTTAATGAGATCTGACATGGCGAAAGAGGCGCAAATAATGACAAATCAGCTATCAAATTACTTTAGAAAACCTGAACGTTTATGGATATTTGAAGCTTTCCGGTCATTTCTAAAGCTTGACTACTCCAGGTTTGAAACAGCAGCTGTTAATTTAAAGAGTCGGAGAGATTGTAGAAAATGTCACGTGTAACTAGGGGTGTAACGGTACACAGAAGTCACGGTTTGATATGTACCTCGGTTTGGGGGTCATGCTTCGATACGAGTTTGGTACAACAGGAAATGTATTTTTCATTTATTTTGAACAGAAAGTAGTGCTACATACCTGCAGCAGGAGCAGCTGTTTTTGATTTGAATTAGATTGTACAATTTCAAGATTTCAAGCCAAAACAGAATAGCCTGACTTTATATTTGTGAAATTATGCTACATCAGACATCTGCGCAAAACAAAAACAGCAGATTCACTCTCTGCCAGCAGGTGGCGCTTATGGAACAGCAGCGATACAGGTTACTGCTGTAAACCAAGCAGCTGCTTATAAACACTACTTTAATATGCATTATATGGAGATTAGAGGAAAAGAAAATGCCATTGAAACATATCTGAAGATGGTCAGTTCCTCTCAAGAGATACATTCATATATTTGTCTTCCTGTATGTGAGCATCGCAAACACTGAGCTTGATCTGCCTGCTACAGTATTTTCACCTCTTTACAGATTTCCACACAAATTTCATTTTGGGAAACGATTGCAATGCAGCTTGTGTGAAATTCTGGAATAGAGACCGGCCAAAATAAAACCATAAACCGGTTCTGAATTATAGCCGGTCATCCGGTGCACCTCTATAACCCGAAACTTTCCCACACTGCTGATTTAACACAAGCAGGCGCTTCTTTGAGCTCTTGTGTGCCATCTGAACTTGCCGTTCTTGTTTTGGGTTGGTGCGTAGATCGTCTCTTCTTCTGCTCTGTCCTGTTGTGACGGTTAGCAGTGTGTTACCACTCGCGCCCCCTTCTGGACTGATCGTCTGTGACTGACCGTATTCATCGACTGACCGCATGAACCGAACCGCAATAGTACAATGCACCATTACACTCCTATGTGTAACTGATCATGCCGCAAGAAACCTTGACTGACATTATAAGTTGTCCTCACAGAAAAAAAAATAAAATGATATAAAGTCAATCCATTCAAATATTTAAAAAGAAGTCATCTGCAGTGCCAGGTCAAGAGGAGCACATATACATACATTCTCTTCATCCTCAATGCTTTATATACACAAGCCGATCTTCTCTCTTTTTCCTTTTCATTCTCTCTGACTCTAGAGACTCATAAAGCTGGTGAATGTCCCCAAGTGGGCAACGATAAGCGTCAAAGACAAACAAGGTCAGCGCTGCAGCCCTTCAGTATGAGCCATCAACCGCTTTCATGAAGGATTAGCCCACGGATTTGCTCCTGTCTTCCTCGCTCAGTTTTCCATTTTCTTTCTCAGCGGCTGTCTAATGACACGGGAGGCAATAGTGATGGACCCCACATCCATATACTTTTAGCTTTCGTTTTTAACAGTCTCATACATTTGCTTAAAACGCATCACAACTCCTCAGAAACTCTGGGCATTTCAGACTCATCGATTGGATATATATCATATAAATATCATACCGTAGACTTCATATCGCAATATTATCATATTGTGAGATTCTGATATTGTTACATCTCTAATATGGATACATTTGAAAAAGCGTGACGATGCAAAAGAGAACTCGATTCAGTCTGGTTTTGTGAGCACACACACAGAAAGTGCCACAAGTACTGAATTCACTTCTCTTTCGTGACTTTTCACACTTGAACTGACAAATACACACAACAAAAGCTGACAAATTATCTGTTTTGGCGAGTATTCACATAAAAACACTTGGTTTTGTCTTAAGTGAATGTAAACAGTTGAGAGAATATTGGATGCGTATCGGTTAACTGGATCCGTTCATTCGGTTTTAAAGGGACAGCAGCCTAATTTAGTTGCTGCTGTCTTTGTCATTAATGTAAATCAAACACCACAAGACAAAGAGAAATCTGCTCTAGACTGAACCGCTTTGTAGACCACTCAAACTCTGTGCATTTCAGACTCGTCGATTAGATCACAGGGTCATATGTCAGGTTTATGAGATTCATTTAATCAGACCTCTCAGCAATGACTGAATAAACAAGCCATCTTCTCTATTCAATTTAGCTCTTGTTCATACTGACAACATTCAGATTGTTTTTTTGTTCTCAGCAAACTCCTGTTTATTTACTTATTTTAATTTTCATTTTAACATTTCAGATAACAAAGCTGCTAGTTTTTGCCATTGTAGTAGTTTTTGTGTTGGTGAGGACATTATCCCAGCCTCAGGCCACTGACGTTAACAGATCCTGGATGGAGATCAGCAGGGTTTAGGGACGATCTTTTCTACCGTGGAAATGTGCAGAACGGTTTTAAATTGGGCAGGGGCCTCGTGGCGGAGCAAAAGGTCACCTTTACGTCCCACGAGAGTCCAGAGTGTGTTTGAGAAAGTGTGACTTGAGGGGATGAGCTGAGCGTGGATCTGCTCGCTTCAGGCGAATCATCAGGACTTGGTGTTGACAGATAAAAAGAGATGAGATTTCCGCAACTGATGCTGCCTGCTCCAAGTCTGAATGTCACGTGCCTGCTGGACGCTACTGAGCATGTGCGGTTACTTTCACAATTAATGCAACGTCTCAGATTGTGACAAACCACAGAAAACTGTCACAATAATAAGAGGATGAATAATCGTTCCTCTTCCCAGAAGTGCTGCCATCACAAAGGTTATAAAGGTTTTACTTTTCCATTTTTTTTATTTGTTTGTCATTTGTAATTTTAATATATTTATTTTATATTTTTTATATTTACAATTCAAGTTTGTAAATGAACAGTTTGTGTCTTAGTCAAACTACACAGTAATGACACAGGACGAAGAGGGAGATTTAAAGCAGATGATGATGAAATGAGTGAATGCATTACACAAGAAGCGTCTTGAGGGAAAGTCCTGAGTGATATTTGCAGGAAGATGACGACCTTCTTTCATCGTTGCATCGACTGAACATGAACTCATGCGACTTATATCAGCCTTCCTAATTCAACAGAGGTTATTTTGCACTTACATTACTAAAATGAGTGATGATTTATTGATCTGAGCAAATAAACAACATATCTGTAACATATTTGGAATTCAAAAGAAAACTAGAGATGTGATAAAGCAGCCCTCCAGCCACAACAAAGCAGCAGGGCATTTTGTTGACTCTTTCATTTCAATTTCTTTGCTGTTCCACAGTGGAATATCATTGCTTCAAAGTCAATGTTCACATAACTTTATATTATACATCTAATAAATTACAACTGGCGGCCAAGCTTTGCAGCATTTTTGGAATGTGTTTTTAGTGTGGAAAAAAAGCACTGGAATAACTACACCTCTTAAAATCCGAACAGATTTTAAACAGATTTTAATATCTGAAAAGATTTTAAACAGATTTTAATATCTGAACAGATTTTAATATCTGAAAAGATTTTAAACAGATTTTAATATCTGAACAGATTTTAATATTTGAAAAGATTTTAAACAGATTTTAGTATCTAAACAGATTTTAAACAGATTTTAATATCTGAACAGATTTTAAACTGATTTTAAACAGATTTTAATATCTGAAAAGATTTTAAACAGATTTTAATATCTGAACAGATTTTAATATCTGAAAAGATTTTAAACAGATTTTAATATCTGAACAGATTTTAATATCTGAAAAGATTTTAAACAGATTTTAGTATCTAAACAGATTTTAAACAGAATTTAACATTCAAACAGATTTTAAACTGATTTTAAACAGATTTTAATATCTGAAAAGATTTTAAACAGATTTTAATATCTGAACAGATTTTAATATCTGAAAAGATTTTAAACAGATTTTAATATCTGAACAGATTTTAATATCTGAAAAGATTTTAAACAGATTTTAGTATCTAAACAGATTTTAAACAGAATTTAATATCTGAAAAGATTTAAACTGATTTTAAACTGATTTTAATATCTGAAAAGATTTTAAACTGATTTTAAACTGATTGTAATATCTGAAAAGATTTTAAACTGATTTTAAACAGTTTTTAATATCTGAACAGATTTTAATATCTGAACAAATTTTAAACAGATTTTAATATCTGAACAGATTTTAAACAGATTTTAGTATCTAAACAGATTTTAAACAGATTTTAATATCTGAACAGGCTTTAAACTGATTTTAAACTGATTTTAATATCTGAAAAGATTTTAAACAGATTTTAAACTGATTTTACACAGAATTTAATATCTGAAAAGATTTTAAACTGATTTTAAACTGATTTTAATATATGAACAGATTTTAAACTGATTTTAAACTTATTTTAATATATGAACATTTTAAACTGATTTTAAACAGAATTTAATATCTGAAAAGATTTTAAACTGATTTTAAACAGATTTTAATATCTGAACAGATTTTAAACAGATTTTAATATCTGAACAAATTTTAAACAGATTTTAATATCTGAACAGATTTTAAACAGATTTTAGTATCTAAACAGATTTTAAACAGATTTTAATATCTGAACAGATTTTAAACTGATTTTAAACTGATTTTAATATCTGAAAAGATTTTAAACAGATTTTAAACTGATTTTAAATAGATTTTAATATCTGAAAAGATTTTAAACTGATTTTAATCTCTGAACAAATTTCAAACAGATTTTAATATCTGAAAAGATTTTAAACAGATTTTAAACTGATTTTAATATCTGAAAAGATTTTAAACTGATTTTAAACTGATTTAAATATCTGAACAGATTTTAAACTGATTTTAATATATGAACATTTTAAATTGATTTTAAACAGAATTTAATATCGGAAAAGATTTTAAACTGATTTTAATATCTGAACAAATTTTAAACAGATTTTAATATCTGAACAGATTTTAAACAGATTTTAATATCTGAACAGATTTTAAACAGATTTTAATATTTGAACAGATTTTAAACTGATTTGAAACAGATTTTAATATCTGAACAGATTTTAAACTGATTTGAAACAGATTTTAATATCTGAACAGATTTTAAACTGATTTGAAACAGACAGATTTTAAACAGATTTTAATATCTGAACAGATTTTAAACCACTAGGCGTCATACATTTGCCGACTTTGTAAATTAATCAATGTAGCTTGAAATTGATTTGTAAAAAATAAAATGGCATTTGATTTGTTTTTTTTTTTATTTTACTGTTCACATTTACTAAATATGACTGAATTCCAAGACATACACAAAAATCAGAGTCTGAAGCTACAAAATTGGACTTTTAACAACTAGCATCAACTTGTGCAAACTGTAAACTGGGGCAAAAATCTGGGTAAAAGTCGTGTAGTGTATTCCAGCCAGTACTGGCATGTCAATTCACTACAATGTTTAAACTAGTCAACTAATTGTAATTAACTGCATAGACTGGAATTTGCTGAGAAGATCCCCAAGTAAGACAAGACAAGCAGACAAGTAAATGACTGAAGAGACACAAACACTCTTTAGAAATCACTTAGCAGATCACAGATCAGCTTAGACCAGCGTGAATTTCAATGCCAGATCGTCTCATGCTGAGGATGATAATATCCCCACAATGAACAACAAACAACACACGCTCTTCATCTGCAACGCTCGTCTGCTCAGCAGCACATTTACATAATAATAAAGTACATTTTTAAAATAACAAATACATGCATCAGACAGGAGCTCATAACTGACCTGATGGGGGACGAGACCCAGAGAGGTCGGGGGTTCATTCATCCGGTCATCACTGCTACTGGCCACAGCATAACCTCTGACAGAAAAACACATCACACATCAACACACTCAAATTAGACTTCAGTGCACCCCTAAAGAGCAGTTTTATGATTAGTTACACTGTGTGTGTGTGTGTGTGTGTGTGTGTGTGTGTGTGCATGTTTTTGTGACATATGAGGATATAAATTTGTATAATGACATGGGTATGACATAGGTATTACAAGGAGGTGACTTATGAGGACATTGCCCCATGTCCCCATATTTCAAAAGGCTTATAAATCATACAGAGTGAGGTTTTTTTTAATAAAAAATGCAGTAAAAATGCAGAAAGTTTCCTGTAAGGGACAGGTTTAAGTGTAGGGTGATAGAAAATACAGTTTGTACAGTATAAAAACCATTACGCCTATGGAATGTCCCCACAATTCACAAAAACAAATGTGTGTGTGTGTGTGTGTGTGTGTGTGAGAGAGAGTGTGTGTGTGTGTGTGTGTGTGTGTGTGTGTGTGTGTGTGAGAGAGAGAGTGTGTGTGTGTGTGTGTGTGTGTGTGTGTGTGAGAGTGAGTGTGTGTGTGTGTGTGTGTGTGTGTGTGTGTGTGTGTGTGAGAGAGAGAGAGAGTGTGTGTGTGTGTGTGTGTGTGTGTGTGTGTGTGTGTGTGTGTGTGTGTGTGAGAGAGAGAGAGAGAGTGAGTGAGTGAGTGAGTGAGTGAGTGAGTGAGTGTGTGTGTGTGTGTGTGTGTGTGTGTGTGTGTGTGTGTGTGTGTGTGTGTGTGCGTGTGTGTGCGCGTGTTTGGGGGAAAGAGCTGCCGCTGGATTTAGTCACAAATCCTGAGGCCATAACTGTGACTCAAATGGCAGTTAGTCAAAGTGTCAGAAATAGTCAAAGAGGAACGTACTGAGTATTAAGCTGCCTAAATCTATGTTTGGAGTATTACTAATGCATCCTGTGTGTTAAATGCAAAACTTGCTTCAATGCACCTAATGCAAACTATACTGGCACCTCAGAAGAAGCTGACATGTTGGGATGCTCAAACAGAGGCGTCCCGTCACCAGTGCCACAAAAGACTGACAAACATGAAAGACACCCCGATAACACATGGGAGCCAGGAATCAGATCAGCATCGACCTTTTTTCACTGAGGAAAATGAGATGAGAACGAAATAAAAATTAGATCTGAATGACAAAAACTATGACAAAATAAAAGCGAGATGAAAATGTTAAGGAGGGATGAGTTGGTAAAACATACGATCAGAACAAATGTCTAGCCTGCTAGGGAGGCTGGATGACCACATTTGAGCTGGAATTAACTGATCTACTTGATGAGACACAAGTTTGCATGCACTTGCTGCACATCTCAATAAACATCCAAAAATGTCAGCGTTTGGGAGTAAGAGAAGAGCAGACATATGGATTAGGGATGTAATGATATTATCAATATCGTGATGTCTTCATATTATCATGGTCACATGACGATATGAAACAATAGGTCTTCCAGGTAATAAGTGTAGTTTTTAAAAAATATTTAAACTTCTTATTCTACTATAAATGGTCTTTAAAGTTGTGTTTTGGGTCATTATGCTATTGCTTTGGCACAGTATCTGTCAAACGAACTCAAACTGAAAGCACAATATGCTTAATCTCTTCATCAAGTCTGGTTTTGCTGCGTGTTTCAGAGCGAAGCTGCACTTGGTTCAGACGATCAGCTGGTGATCCGGTGTTTTCTGCGTCTCAGAACGGCTCTGTTCACACTGAATGAACGCAGTCAACTCCTTTATTTCACGTGCTGTGAGTTTAGCGTGTGTTTGGGAACACAACGGCCACCAGTTATGCTTTATTTCAGCGGCAGATGATTACAGCATTTCACTAGATTTGTAGTGAGACGTGTTTTTGTAAGCCTGTTTTCACTGAAGTTTTCCGTCAAAACAAAAGCTTAAAGTGCAGTATTAATTCCTGACAGCTAGCGGTTTAAATGCAGTCCAGATTCAAAATATCTCTTTCAGGTGTAGAAATTAGGAAAGACGTATTGTAAGCAAAAATAATATAGCTATGAAATATTCATTTTCATTTATTTTACAGTGCAATTGTTTTACACTGTATGGTTATTACTGTCATCATTGTTATTATTATTATTATTATTATTCTATTCTAATTTGTTCGGCTTCTAAAACACCAATGTGTATGTAATTTAGACAGTATACCACAAATGAAAAGAGACTCGAGTCCCCGTTAAAGTTCAGGTACAAGGCAATTCACTGACTTTTTTCTGACTCAAGACTTTTTTCTTAGTTAAGATCACGGGTTGGAGCTCTTTATTTTGAACTCTCAAAGTGCATTAGATAGAATAATTTAACTTTAAAATATACAAAATTGTATTTTTTTTTAATGTCGCAATAAATATCCCATAGTAGACTTCATATTGCAATATTATTGTACATATCACTAATATGGATACATTTGAAAAAGCGTGACGATGCAAAAGAGAACTCGATTTAGTCCGGTTTTGTGAGCGCACACACAGAAAGTGCCACAAGTACTGAATTCACTTCTCTTTTGTGACTTTTCACACTTGAACTGACAAATACACACAACAAAAGCTGACAAATTATCTGTTTTGGCGAGTATTCACAAAAAAACACTTGGTTATGTCTTAAGTGAATGTAAATATTTGAGAGAATATTGGATGCGTATCGGTTTATTGGATTCGTGTATTCAGTTTTAAAGGGACAGCAGCCTAATTTAGTTACTGTTGTCTTTTTCATTAATGTAAATCAAACACCACAAGACAAAGAGAAATCTGCTCTAGACTGAACCGCTTTATGGATTAATCTAAGTTTAATCTCTACCAAAAATAAGTCTGCTTGAAAGTATGAAGAATGTATGCAGGTTGGTATAAAGAATCCACATATAACCATTGTTCTGGAAAAGAAGAGCATGTTCTTTCTTTATGAGAAGTGGTTTTATTTCCTTTTAAGATGAATAAAGGCATGCTATGTTTCACAGCAGTCTAATCTACATCTATATTGTATGTTCAAACCTTAATATCATTCAGCTTTATGCATTATTTTTAATTATTATTATTATTATTATTTATTAACTCTTGAATGAGGGTGAGTTTAATGGGGAAAAGCAACATTTTGAACAAAAAGCTAAGAAAATCTTGTTTTTGTCAAAGACTATGTCTGGATGAGATTCAAAATGATGTTCAAAATATAGATGGATTCGCTGGCTTCCATCAACACACACAAAAAAAGCTTCACAGTCCTAAACGCCTTCCTGAATCAACATTTCGTTTTGATTTATATGCTGTTTAATGTTTGAGATTCACATTATTTTACATATACATCTGCTTATGATCGCTTCATTCTGCGTTCCTTCACTGCGCACTGTAAAAAATAACTCTGTAAAACAACAGAAAAAGTACTGGCAGCTTATTACACAGGACATTATCCTATTATATCCTGTATATTTTACATTCACTTCTATTAATTCTAAAACAAACTCAATCAAAACACTGGTAAAACACCTGTACAAAATAAAATTCCTTCCAATTATGCCCTATTTTTACAGAACGTTCAGTACTCTTTCAGAAGATGAATAATAGCACATAATACTTGATCCGGAAACCAAACTTGGGATGACTAATGGCTCACTTATAATGAACTCACCTCTCTCTAACCTAAGATGGAGGGAAATATTTCAACATCCCAAAAATTTTTAATGAAAGAATTTGCCGTTAACGTGGTTTCTGAATTCAAAGCGTCCTCGGGTAACAGTTGGACAGCTGAAAACCCCCTGCGGTTGTGGAGCTCTTATCATACGAGCGTGCAGCATATCTGAAGGCTTTTATCCAGATCCAGCAGAGGCTCTGTAACAGCTTAATGCATCTGAAGAGAGACCATCAGGAGGACGCCAGCACTATCTAGGGCACTGAGTGCCTGCTTTCTAAAGTCTTCTTTCAATGGTAAACATGGATGAAAGCTTTCTATACCCTCTCATCTGACTGGAAATACATAAAAAGCAACATACAGACTTTTTGCACTCCAGATATGACATTACAGCGCAACTGCAATTGCTGTTTCGTTTCAGAGTGACTTAAACATAGGGCTGGAAATGAAGCTAAGATGGCATGAACCCATTAAAAGGGCAAAGTGTGACATTTCTGCTTCAGCAGTGTCACCAAAATGAAACTATTTTTGACATGTTTTGAACAGTTGCCACATATGCTATTGGCCGGCCCTGCTCCAAACTCACGCTGTGTGTTGATCTTTAAAGCAGATCAATGTTATGAAAGCACCACAGACTCCCAGTGTTGCACTTTTCAAAGGAATCAACACACAAATGTTTTATTTCTAGTTATTTGGCATATTAAATTGGCAAAGAACTGAGTATTATAAATGAAAAAAATAAACATTTCAGCTTTATAGAAGCTACGTAGATGAAGGACCCAAATTTGCAAGCTAGTTCTACACACTACAAGTACTGCTTTTCTACTACTGTGATGTCATAAATTTTCAGCTTCATACCACAGACTATTTGTCACATACTTTCAAGCTGTGTCTTATATTATGTACTATGCACTTTACTATCTAATGTATGAATTTTAGAAGATTTTACCATCAGAGTCTAACAGCCCCTTCCAGGGTCTAAAAAAACCCCTGGAACATTTCACCATACCTGTGTCAATAGCTGACGACTTGAGGAAATTTACTGGCCATAAACATTTTTACTGATCAAGAAACTGTACCTCATTTAAAAAATAAAAATAAAAAAAAAACAGAACAAATTGGGGAAATATCTAAGTGCATCTATTATTATTGTTATCATTGCAATTATTATTATTATTTAAATTGGATTACACCAAAGTAAATTATTTAAAAAGTAATACTACTAGACTGTATAATAATAGTGATAAAAATGCAATTAAAATACCAATATTATGGTTGTTTTCTTAGCTTTCAAACATCAAACCATAGAGCTTTTATTTTGGTGGAAGCTTCTCTTTTCAAAATGCTTACAGATTCATAAACCAACTTCTCAAAAAAGGGAACGTCTTTGGTGCATGTTCCATTTTCAAATGCCATGTTATAAGCAACTAGGATTAGGATTAGGCAGTCATTAATAGAATTCATAAAGCTACCGGCCAACTAAGTAACACTATTTCATACTCGCACTTGAAGAGTGTTAATTTTAGGCGCTGGGCTCTTTCCTTCTGCTACATAAAGAACGCTGCAACAGTTGAGTGCGTGCATGAAGTGTCCAGCAGCGCACACTGTGTTTTTTTCAGTTATTTAAGTGCACCACCTGAATATTTGGAGTGCACTTCTTGTTGAAATTCCAGTGTGAAGAAGTATTTATACTACAAAATGGCCCAGGAAGGTGTCCAGCTGTTCATACAGCGGCAGGGAATCCTGCTCTAGCGCATGCACTATGTGGATGGAAGCACACAGTGTTCACAGCAGCAGATGTGTGAAGCTGAGGCACTCACCCCTGTGGGTGCTGGAGTATAGAGACCATCAGCTCCACGGCCAGGGCTCCGGCGATCATGGCCAGACCGGGACGGCTCACCGTGCACTGCTGGTCCAGAGTCCTGTCTCGGGTGGACTACAAACAAAACAAGACTTCACTGCTTCGAGTAATGACAAATCACGGAAAGCAAACATATTAATTTCTCAGTCTGTAAAAATGTTTAATTTCGGTGATGGATCAACTAAGTAGGAGACTGTGCTCAATCATATTTTGCTGTAGGATATGATTACCAGCACAAAGCCTCCATTGAGTTGAGGTCACTTTAGCATATGACTGATTGGCTTCTGCTACACATTTGATTTTCTAATATAATACGTGCCTTGAGGAAAACCTAATTTCAGCAATGAAAGTACTTGATTAAAACTCACGTCTCCAGGGGCGACCACATCGTTACAGAAGTAGCAGCCGAGACGATGTCCGGGGATGTTGGAGAACAGAGACGCTCCTGAGAATGAACCAAAGTCATGCTTATAAGAAAACATCGCAATACAGCATTCTCCAGGCTCACTATCAGAGCTCCCACACCTTTTGACCAGCGAATGAACCTGATAAATACTGGGAAATCTTTGATTAAAAGAGTTGGATGTATTTAAATTGATCATATGTATTCGTTATTAGTGTACAAGAGCAAAATAAATGTTCGCAACTTTTGGAAGATGGCCGGTATACTCAGTCAGTTTACCAATTTGAACTTTTGTCATCACATCACAGTTTTGCAGATCAGATCATTACGCTTTATTTACAGACGAACTTAATTCAGTTACACCCAATGAAGCGGTAAACTCTTTCCTGAGGTCATTTCCACATTACTGGACTGGATTCATTACATGCCTACATTACAAGACAGACACAATGAAAGAAGTGTCACTCTTATCATAGAGATGGTTATATTTGCACGAATAAGAAATAAAACACTTTTTACCAATTGTGACTGAACATTATAACTTAAAAGTTCAGATGCCTTTTTTCATTTCTTTTTTCTTTTACACAGATCAGTATGTTTGATTTACTTCTACAAAATGATTCAGAAAAACAGAGATACAATTCTTGGTATCAAACCAGATGCTACAGTCCACGACATCTAACAGATAAGAAGCATCCAACATACTCAACATTTTACAGATTTTCATTAGCTATTACATACATTAAAAAAAAGCTGATTGTACACTCTATCCTTCTTATTTTGCAATGTGGAAGTAAGCTGCTTTTTCTGATTCATTAGCCGCTATACGTAAATAAGTAGAAGCATATCCAAATGCAGTGCATGGTAAAACTATTATAATCCAGTGTTTGCAATAATTTGATTGCAATAACAAATTAAAAAAATGTGATAACAAATACAAGTTACAATATCAAGCACCGTTTTTTGGTTACACTGCAAAAAATGCTTTTCTTACTAAGATTTTTTGTCTTGTTTCCAGCCCAGATATCTAAAAATTCTTAAATCAAGAAGGATTTATTAGACAAGTAAAGTCAAATCTAAGTGAGTTTTTGCTTAGAACAAGCAAAATAATCTTCCAAAGGGGCAAGCAAAATAATCTTATTTCAAACAGAAAACACAATTATTTTGCTTACCCCGTTGGCAGATTATTTTGCTTCTTTCAAGCAAAAACTCACTTAATTTTGACTTGTTTTTTTCTGAAAACAAGACAATTTTCACTTCTAGAAAATCCTTCTTGATTTAAGAATTTTTAGATATTTTGGCTGGAAACAAGACAAAAAATCTAAGTAACAAAAGCATTTTTTGCCGTGTACAAATGGCTGTGTTGTTAAAAAATAAAGTGGCTATAATGCAATAAATGCATCTCATTTATTATTATTTATAAAAATGGCTGTACAAATGAATATGTAAATAGTCACTCTATAAAAGCATGAAAAAAGAGCAAGTAATCATGACCCACAAGTAATTAGGAATTTTCCATCAGAGCCATAGATATGATCAGACTAATTTGACCAAGCTTGAAGTAGCAGCTTCATGATTTTTCATGAGTCACACCTGCTCCAGCAGGCACTACAGACATGAGTCACGAGCCGTTCACACAAGATGGGCTCTTGCGTTCACAGCTCAACGGAGTGAAAAGAATAGAACACAAAGCAGGGGTCTTGACTTTTAAAAATGTAACTGAACACAGTCTTAAGAACACCGCGCTCACGGTGCGAGACGCTGAAAGCATAAGATGGAACATAGTGGCCAAATATGTCCAAAATGTTCAAAATATGGCAGGTGGAAAACAAGAACCTGCTTTGTGTGAATGTCCCCTGATGCTCTATTGTACCTCAGACAGATTGATTGAGACCTCAGTGCAGCAAGAAGTGGAAGCACAACTGTGTCCTGCAGTAAAAGGCCATTAGCTATAGCCTTTGCACTCAGGGAGTCATAGGTGGACAGTCTTAACAAACAGACTCTGCTACTTCAGAGTAGGGCTCTAAAAAAAGACTGGAGAACTAGAAATAATAATAATAATAATAATAATAACAAAAAAGAACACTTATATTCACTATAGATCATTAGTTATAAATGTTAGATATGACATTTTTAACCACGGTGATCCCAATTTTGTAATTTACACAAAACAGCTAAAAAAAAACATCACAAGTAATCTACACAATTCTATTCCATCAATTAACATCTTGTGAAGCCAAAAGCTGTGTTTTGTAAGAAACAAATCAGTCATTAAGACGTTTTTAACTAAATCCTGAGTCCGTAATCCATAATAACGCTTCCTCCAGTGAAAAAGTGTTCTGGTCTGAATCAGGAGAGAAATCTGCACAGATCAAGCACTGTTTACGAGCCAGAACAGCTCTAAACAAATATGTGGCTGGATAACAAACATGCAAGTGTTATTAGAAGCAACGGTTTGAAGTTAAAAACATCTTAATGCTGGATTTGTTTCAGCTTTTGTCTTCTCCAGATGTTAACTGATGGACTGGAGTGGTGTGGATTATTGTGATGTTTTTATCAGCTGTTTGGACTTTCATTCTGACGGCACCCATTCACTGCAGAGCATCCATTGCTGAGACACATTTCTCCAAATCTGATGAAGAAACTCATCTACAATTTGGATGGCCTGAGGGTGAGCACATTTACAGCTAATACTCATTTTTGGGTAAAGTTAGGGCTGCAGGAAAAGTCATACTTAATGATTGGGTTGATTTTATAGGTGAGTAAATCAGCATAGAAAATAAACAAATTACAACCATAGCTAGTTATAATAGAACAAAGATACAAAATGAAATAAACTGGTATTCTGTAGATTCAGGTACAGAAATTGAATACTCAAAGGTAAAATAACACTGCATAGTCTTAACTGTATAAATTAAATCTAATAAGTTTGTGTTAAAGCTACAAAAGTGATTTTTCTCAATGTGTTTTGTTGTTTGATTAACATTCATGACACAGAAAGCAGGAACAGGAGCATTAAACTGCTGTGAATATAGCTACTGTTACACATCCATTTTCATTCTCAGTTGTTTACCTTCACCTGAGCCATAAGCAACTGTGTTTACAAGGACACTTGCAGAGACATGCATTTTTACAGAATTTTGCGCATATGTGTCATTTCAGGCACAGTTAGACGAGGAAGTGACCGGAGTTCAGTGTTCACGTGCATCTGTGTGGCTATCACCATGTCTACACCTGACGCACACAACGCGACAAAATACTGCAGAACCCATGATCAGTGATGCTGTCTGTCTACACTGGATGCGATGCACGGCACGACAAATTCCCGCTCTAATCCCGGTCTAAATCTGGCTCTAACTGATACCTATCATGTGGCTTTAAATTGACGTTTGTAACATTGACACAACCAGCGTCCAGTGTAGACAGACTTTGGGGCGGTTTAGGTATGCGGCTAAGCGATGTGAAAAATGCTTCTTTCACTATTTTTAGCTAGGAGCTTACACTTTATTTGGCGTCATACTGAATGCTATCGCTTATGATCAGCGCTCTCTAAGTTTCAGCAAAGGATAAATATGCTGCGCATTATTTTGGTAGCTCACCAATGATTATTTTAAATGGTTCACAGCTGCAGCTGTTAGCGTCTGGTGTGATGTAAGTATGTGTACGACGAAAAATAATCAGTATTAGGGATGGGGCGTTACATATCGATTGATACTATCAACGCGATACTTGATTCGCGATAAATACAGTATGCAATTTTAAATTGATACTACAAGTATTGCAGTTGATATTGCTATGTGTTAGTTTTGTTTTGTTTAATATAGACCAAGGGAAAATTGAATGATACACTTTACAGACTGTCACAATAAGTAAAAAAGCATCTAGCGTTCACTATTACGGTCGATGTGCATTTGTACATGATTTTGTTTACTTATTAAAGACTAGACAATGGAAAATAGTTGATTATACCACCAAAGAGGCTGTATGATGAGTCATATTAACAAAAACAATGCATCTTTCTAAACTTTTATTTTTCAGGAGCATACACATACACAGTGTATATTTAAGTACACACAGTGGAAACTTTAAAGTACCAAAACCCTGAACTTGCACATTAATATAATAGTCAAATGTTCAACAAAATGTGCAGAAAAAATACTTTCTGAAATAAAGTGCTATGTTACTTTGCATACCGTTTCAGTCATGTTTAGTCATGTTTTCCCGGCAGTTGGGATTGAAAACGTGAAGGTGCAGAAAGAATTCAGGAAGAGGTTTGATCCTCTGCCTCCGTCATGGTTTTGCTTTCTCGCGCCGGCTTTAAACGTATATGACGTCATCTAATGCAGCGGCACTGCGCACGCAGATCGATCGCTGTATGACATCAAAGCACCGCGAGAGCTACAGAGAGCAGACGGCTCCCACTGATCTATATATAATGTGCTTTCGAATCGCTCTCGCGGGACTTTGATGTTATATGCTGATCGTCTGCGCACTGCTGCTCCAAGTCGAACACACCTATACATTTCACCCTCTGTTGGAATTACAGAGCGCTAACCACCTCTTACGAAAAATAAAATAATGAAATAAAAATTGATTCTGAGGTAAACCAATCGATTTTTAAATCGTTTTAAAAAGAATCCCGATATTAGGTGAATCGATTTTTTTTCTCCCACCCCTAATCAGTATACATATAACGATCAGCATAGGCCTACTAAACATCGCACATCCTGCGCACATCGCGATCTCGATGCTGAAACGATATATCGTGCAGCCCTAGGGTGAACTATTCCTTTAACTGTGATGACTTGACATTTTGCATGTGAGGTTTAATGTAGATCTCTGTTCTGTGTTTACACATCGCTCTTACGACACACTTTATCTAAACAACAACACGAGCTGTGGAAAACACATATGTTTCAGCTGTACCTGGTGTGATGGTGGCTGCTGGTGTGGAGGAAGACGAGGAGCTGGAGGAAGCAGACATGGGGCTGGACTCTTCAGACTGTGACTCTTTGGGTTTCTTAAGGCCGTGTCTCATTACCACAAACGTGTCGAATCCCAGAGCAGCATTAACTATCAACTGCAGAGAGACAGACATATTTAACTCTCTAAAAAGGTTGGCAGTCTTGATATTACTGAAGTAAACCTTTTACGCAAAACAATTCCAAAACTTAGTTTATTTCCAAGTTTAAACTGGATTGTAGTTTAAATTTGCTGTCAGACTTTGGGGCCGAGCAGCTGTACTATTATTACTATTTTTATAATTAAATGACATATTGCTTCCACTGTTCTATTCAGCTGTAGGTGATTGACAACATATCCAATAGATGGTCTATATTTTTTAATCAAGTGAAATCTCTACCTCATGATAGGTTTTATTTTTTTTATTAAAGAAAATCTGTCAGAATGGTTATATTTTGCATTGAAGCATATGCATTTAAGCCTCAAGTATGCAAAGCCAAAGACAAAGTCCTTTGCAATTTTTGTCCGCAATTGGTAGTTTTGTTGGACTGCATTTTGTGCACATAGGTATTTACTATGCAATTACATACAGACTAAGGTATATCAATATGATCAAAAAAATTTAAATATGTATTTATTTATAAATAATAAAAATAAAAATACACTGCTAGTGTAATCAATTATAATAAACATACATGTGTGCAATATGTCTATTTTAGAATAAAGTGCTGAAAATACACAAACATCCTATTACGTCAGGCAGGGGCTATTTGTAGTTAAAGGTTATTAAATCAGATATACAGGACAAACTCTGTGTAGCATTTACCAACAACTGTGACAATAGCCTACAATAAAAAGGCAGGCAGCCATGTGATCAGAAAATAAATAAATAAATACAGGATGAAAGACTGGAGGGAGGAAGCTACCTTTCTTTGGCTAGCAGCGATGACTGTCGGAAGCCAGCGGCTCTCACGAGTGTCCATCAACAGGAAGACCACATCGTGTTCAGAGATAAGCTTCACCAGCTGTTCCACATCCTGCTGAGCTTGAGCCATTGTCAACTCAGAAAAGTTCACTGGGTGGCCTGGCATTGGGATGCTCATGTTGTAGCCCTCTGCAATCTGAACGGAATGAATAATATATTCACAACAGATGACAGGATAAAACATTATGTTTAAAGTAAAAACAATTTTGAACACTTATTCCTGCATAAATTCCTCTCAATGTTTGCACTCACAATCGATAAAATTGAAATTTGGTACATCCATTCTGAAGTATCTAACAAGTAACACGACAGGCCGTTTACAGATTTCTGCATGAAAAGGACAGACGGGCAGCTGTCAACACAGACATGATAGAAAAGCAAAGATTATTTAGCCAGGTGCAGTGAAACATCCCTTAATAAGACCCATCTGTTCACACTCACACACACACACACACACACACACACACTCACACACACACACACACACACACACACACACACACTCACACGAGCGTCCAGAGCTCAGCTGATCAGATGGTGTGCGTCTTACATAACGATATCACTCTCGCTCTTGTTTTAGCACCTCCGTTCTTTGCACTCGGAAAAATAACATTTGGAGCAAATGAAGAAATTGGCAAGAAAGAGACTTTTATAATGAGGCCCTTCTGAGGTGTGATCGGATAATAACTTGACCAACAAGAGTGTAATGTGACGATTTCTGCATTCATTTCAGCATTTAGACAGAAACTAAAGCTACAGTGACAAACACTGACCCATCAACCTGCCTTAGAAATAAAAGCAAAGACATGGTTGTTTGCGAAACTAGGATACAATGAGTGAACCCAAACAATGAATTCGGCTATTTTGCACAGAAATCCATCTGTAGTGGCACTTTCAATTCATGAAACACAGACACACACACGCATATTTGCCTTCTGCGCTAACACCGCACTCCTCTGATAATATTGGAAATTTGGTGTGGAAGTGCTAATGGGATTAATTGTTAAAAATGAACAGTAAGATTTGACCTATTTCTATTTTTCTAGTTGTTGGAAAACCTGGTTAACCTGCGACGTTCTGCCTGAAATTGTGACGTTTTCTCAGTTATGGTCATGGAAATGCCTGCAAAGTGCTGACACTCTGATGTGTTGTGGTATATAAAATTTATTTTACGATTATGACATTGGCGGGTCAATTTGAACCAATATTTTTCCTCATTAAAGGCAGCTGCACAGATTTAAAATAAAAACTGTATTGTAAATTTTATCTGGCTATGTTAGTTTCTCTACTACCCTCTGAGGGTACTTACATTTATGCATGTGGCAGCCACTTTTATCCAATAAATAAATACTTTTTTATCAGTATATTAATAATATTAATACATTTTATTTGAAATGTGCCTTTCTCAAACTCAAAGCGCTACAACGCATTAACTTGTCCTCATTTGATTAAATCTCTTTTAGAATTCCATGTTTGTTTACATTGATCCTCCTTAAGATTTATGTGAAAATATAATATGAAACTGTTATATGAACTGCTGTTTTAAACTGTTGTCTATTAGCCAACAAATCCTTGACTGCAAATGCAAATATTTGCAGGAGGTGCAGCTTTAATTGAGCAGAATGCAAATTAATAACTGCCACACTCAAGTCCATTTCAAGTACTTTCACATTCATTTAGATTCAGACATGATCAAATGTTTGAGTGGATGAGTTGTTTTCTCAGTCACTCTCATTCAGAAAGATTCTGTGGAGCAGTTACCTTCATCACAGGTGCTCAATGATCAGCCAATCAAAGCAACAGGAGGCACTGCTTCCTCTCACGTGACTTTCTGTTCCCTTCACATTCACACTACTCTAGAGGATCGAAATCTTCTGCTGTCGTTTATGCATTTACTAAACTGAGACTGTTCAGCCTATTGGTGACCCTGGACCACAAAACCAGTCATAAGGGTCAATTTGAGATTTAATAAATAAGAATAAATAATCTTTCCATTGATGTATGGTTTGTTAGGATCGGACAATATTTGGCTGAGATACAACTATTTGAAAATCTGGAATCTGAGGGTGCAAAAAAATCAAAATATTGAGAAAATCATCTTTAAAGTTGTTCAAATGAAGTTCTTAGCAATGCATGTTACTAATCAAAAATGAAGTTTTAATATATTTACGGTAGGAACCTTACAAAATATCTTCATGGAACATGATCTTTACTTAATATCCTAATGATTTTTGACATAAAAGAAAAGTCGATAATTTTGACCCATACTATGTATTTTTGGCTATTGCTACAAATATTCCTGTGCTACTTCAGTATTAGTATTAATGCTTTTTGATGGAAAATTCTGTTACTGTTATAATAATAGTCTTTGTACAAAGTTGTTTCCATTTGCTGTCCAGTGTAAAATATGGATCCTGTAGCAAAACTAGTTGAAAAAATTACAGACCAAAAAAAAAACTGATTTCTAAATCAACTAAATCAAATCAGTGAAAACTCAATGTATTGACAACTCTTTGTAGCCATCTCAAAATCAACTAAAAAAGTAACGGTCACAATAATGCATCAGGAAAGCACTTTCTTCTTGGTTGCCAATAGCCAAACGGTCTTCTGGAATGACATTTGTTGAAGCGGGCAGCATGATGAATCATGGGAAGTGAAGGGGATTTGACAGCGGAGAGGATTCACAGGCCTCGTGGATGGAAACACCTGCCAACAGCGTTCCCACACAGAGTCATGAATATGAAGCGAATGTCTGAGTCACACGAGTCTGATGTTACCGCTTAAAACACACGGACAACATGTACCCAAACTGATTTTGTTGCTTAGCACTGAGAACATATCTGAGACTCTCCAAATGAAGAAATGGAGGAGATTGCTAGTTTAAAATAGTAAGAACTAAAGATGGAACTAGGAAATTGGCGATTTGTGAAGATGACTAGTTGGTTTATCTATATTTTCTTCAGCATCTATTTTACTTTTAATATTTAAGAGAATGCATTACCTATGCAGAGATAATTAAGTGAACACTGTAGCGCTTTCACGGTGCGTTTCCTGTACAATCCCGTAACATGCATAATTAGAAATGAACTAGCTAGACATTATTGTTTCCTGATGTCTCACATCCTTCAGTCTATGTCAGTTCAACAAACAAGAGCACAACCAGTGCAGTCTGATCCATGTGACTCCCTTCAAATAAAAAGCGCTAAAAGACACACTAACCAGTTTCAATCTCATCATCTGTTGGATTCGGTTTCATGACTCACTCTTTCACTGAATGGCTCAGAACTTTGTCTTTTTCAACCTTGCTGAAGCAAAAACAGTACGAGTAAAAAAAACCACAGACTCTCGCAAGGACAGTGGAGAAAAAAATGGCTCCCCATGGTTTGTTGACCACACAAAGTTCCTTTTACCTCTATTTATCCAAGCAAGTCAATTAATAATGGTTTTCTTATTTACAATATAAACTTAGCATTTGCATCTAAATCTAAAAAACTTCTGCTTTCATCTAAAAGGGATGCAGTGAAAACAGAATGAAGCCAAAACAGCCGGTCCTCACGCCCTGATCAGTGATGCATGAGAGGATCGCTCAGCAGATGAATATAAATGAGCCGCATTTCATATGAACATGAGTTGCAATGTGGGATTAAATGCTATGAGACTTCTCAAAGATAATGAACATCAGTGACCTGGACTGGTCAAACACATCTGCAGACCAACCAAACAGCTTTCATCGATATTAAAATGAATAATTCAGACTTCATTGCTGTAGATAATTGCATGTTGAAATTGAGTCCTACTGATTAATCTAAGGGTTTCAAACTAACGGCCCACAGTATAGGTTCTTACAGCCTCTCGGATGTTTATGCATGCGTCATTAGTCCAATAAATACACAGATGTGAGGGAGGGATGGTTTTGCTTACTGTAAATGTGCCAATACTAATACACAGTTCAAAACATTTCTGTCTGCTGTGACTGTTCAACCGACCCCAAACAGCACCTGTGCTTCTCAAGCTTCTCATATGCAACTGCAATGAACTTGTGAAAGCATCTGGAAGTCCTCACCACACCAGGAAAGATCTTCTTTAATCTGTCCACCGCGGCGAGAGCTTTAGCCTTCCCTCCACTCAGACAGTCTTCAAACTCATAGAGCGGCTGGCGCACTGGGTTCGAGTAGGAGATCTTCGCGTTGTCCACAAAAGTGATGTGTCTCACACCCCAGCCCTCAAAAACAGAAAACATTCAGAGAAACATTCACTAAACATGTCTGCCATTTGCAGTATTATTTTACAGTAGCAAAGAAACTGTGACCAGCTGTTGAAGCAGGTGCTGTATGCCATATGCATTTAAATCACACAAACACACCACCGTTACACATTTTTGCGCTTTATCGACTAAAGTTTGTGCTATTTGACAGGTAAACGTAGTTTTATTTAAAGGGGATGTTTGAGTGCAGTTCTAAGCAGTTATTCATCAAATGATGCTTAATTCATGGAGATCACTATCAGTGTTGGGGGTAACTCAATACAACGCAAGTTACGTAATCAGATTGCTTTTTTCAAGTAACTAGTAGAGTACCGCATTACTTTTTAATTTAGAAGGAAATATCAGAGTTACTTTTTCAAATAAGTAACTCCAGTTACTGTGTTTCTGATGTATTGAGTGACAGCTCTGGGGTTGCCATGTTGAGAGAAATCAGGAGTAAGTGCAGAGCGTTGTGTGTGAACATGATCTTACTGTAGTTTTGGACTAAATATCAACATGCACTTGCTCAAAAACAGATTCAGTATTCATCGAAATGAATAAAAACAGTCAAATGCAAACTCGGGAATATTATACAAACCTGCAATAATTAAATATGTTAAATAACACAAAAATCCTTTATGTATTTAATAATTTTATTAACCGAAGTCTTTGCTACTGACCCTCTATGATCCAATTCTACCATACTAATAAGCAAAAATGACACATTTGTGTTTGATTTTAGTTATTGGTGAATAGTATTGAAATTTCTTCTCCTGCGTCATATTCTTCATGTGATTGGTTTGAGCGGCGCCCTCTACTGTACAGATGTGAATCTACATTTCCTTCAGCCTGAGGCGGATTCACTTCACTTTTGGTGTGAAACGGCTTTTATATTTGTAAAAGAAGAACTTTTATTATTAAAAACAAACAAGCAAGCCCTGCCCAGATTTTAAAAAGTAACGCAATGCATTACTTTCCATAAAACGTAACTAAGTAGCGTAATTAGTTACTTTTTTAGGGAGTAACGCAATATTGTAATGCATTACTTTTGAAAGTAACTTTCCCCAACACTGATCATCACTATAGCCAGGCATATATCCAGAGGCACAGTGTAGTCAAGCACACTTGACACATTCCCAGTAAAGCACGCCAGTTTGTGGTCGTCTGCTCAAGCAACCCGCAAAATCACGAATTGTGCCGTGCATTGTACCATTGTACTGTGCATTGTGTTTGCACCATTACCTGATCTGCATAATTCCTCTGAAACCAGTAAACCAGTGTGAAAAAAAACAAAGATAGCATTTATTCACATTTTCACACTCGACTCCTATTTAAACAAACACAAACAAACAAACAAACAAACCTGACTCTAACACTTTCTCTTCACACCACTGTTGAAACCTGGACAACTACAATTTTGAATGAGTTATGTTTTTATATCACTGTTTACTGCTGCTTTTATCACTACAGTACTCTTATTATTAATGCTACTAGTAATTCATTGAATATTAGGATATCACAGTTATAGTACTATATTTCATTTGGATGAAACACATATAAGCCACAATTGTTGGAACCCGGTGTAAAAACACTCTTACGCTCGCAATTAACTGCATTTTTAAGAGACACCACTATCATTGTGAGATGGAAGCATCTGCGACTTGCTTTCTATAATTACAGTCTCTGGCTTACGACTATTTCAAAAACCATTAAGAAGCAATTATACCAAAGGCAAGTAAGCACTTAAATGACAAAGCAAGCCAAGAAATCCAAACTGAAGGCAAGACAAGCTTTTTGTCACCTGTCAGAAGCGATAAACTGTCGATAATCAAAAGCAGACGGTTCTTACCATCAGTGTTCTGGCCACATTGCAGCCCAGAGTCCCGGCTCCCAGCAACAGACACCTTGTCGACACGACCTTATCCAGATCCAGAGACGGGACCAGCCTCCAGCGCATCAGCTTCAGGTTGAGATCGACAGAAGACTCGGCAAGCCTTGAGGAAATCAATGAAATGTGTCACATACCACTGAGAAAACCATTTCAGAGTGAATAAACTGACGCCAATGTTTAGTACCTTTTAGGGTCCATGCATTCACTGAGATTGACACTTCTAGGTCCCATCGCTCCTTTAGGGTTCTTCTCCCAACCCACACTCTTTGGACATACTGCATAAACAAATTAGTACACATAAACATAATGCAACTGCCTACAGTTAAACTGACTTTAATATTAATACAAAAGACACATTGCTTGGTGTCGTACAGGTAGAATATTGTAAAGAAATATTTGAAGTTTAACTTAATTGTACAAATGCATCAGATATACAATATGTCTTTGGCCACAGTGTCATATTGTGTTGTTATTATGGATTATGGACTCGTATTTGAGTAAAAACATCTTAATGCTGGATTAGTTTCAGCTTTTGTCTTCTTCAGATGTTAACTGATGGACTGGAGTGGTGTGGATTATTGTGATGTTTTTATCAGACTCTCATTCTGACGGCACCCATTCACTGCAGAACATCCATTGCTGAGACACATTTCTACAAACCTGATGAACAAACAAACCCATCTACATCTTGGATGACCTGAGGGTGAGCACATTTAAAACTAATTTTCATTTTTGGGTGAATCATATGATCATCAACTAGTCTATTTTTTTTTT
>JAFVLL020007665.1:0-11450 GCA_021397915.2 Tor tambroides
TTAATATATGTTTTGTATAATATATGTTGTTTGTATATCTGGAGTTTGTAACAAAAATAATTTCCCCCTGGGATTATTAAAGTATTTCTGATTCTTTAACAAGTCTACTGTTGTGTATTTTCACAACAGTTTTGACTTATTTTCTGTGTGTTCCGAGTGTGTTTTTATACTTTTCTAGTATCACTCATTTAAATGGGAAGCTTTTTATATCTTGTATGTTATACCTTTTGTACCCTTCTGTCATTGTATTCATGGTTTTTATTGTTAACAAACAAACCACATCCATCCCCCGCACTTTTGAAAAGCTTGCTACGCCCCTGATGAGCGCAAAATGAAAACAACTCCTTGAGCAGCAAAAGACTTTAAGTGCTTACCTGAACGGAAAAAACGGACAAATCCTGCTGCACAGCAAGCATAATACAGTAACTCAGCATTCAGTGTCAGCAAAATCTGCGTCTGCATTGTGCAAATATAAACAGAGCATTTGTGCAGTGGCCATCAGAGCAGACGGACACGTGGGAGAATCGCAGGAGTAATTTGTTTGCAGTGGGATAAAATTTCAGATCTAGTTATTGAGTCATCCATAATGTTTGGATGAGCCGTCATTATCTAAGCACTTATGCGGTAATTAATTAATCTTTCCTGTTACTCTCAATTCATCAATGGCTTTTTGCTCTGACAAGTCACAGCTCTTATATGGAGGAGGAGGAGAAATGCAAATCATGATGGATTCGTACCATCAGCCCCTTCTCTTCATCACAGATGCTGTAGCTGATAGTCAGCCGCTGCAAATGCAGATTCACACTTTTTGAATAAAATACTGGGGATATTAGAATTTATGCTAATTTTTATCCTCCAAACTAGTTCTAATGTTGTCATATTTGTGTTATTGCTGTTGCGTGACAAGTGACCACAATAAAATCACATTCAGACAAGTGTTTGAGATTTTTAAAATAAAGAATTTATTTATTTATTTATTTATTTATTGCTTTTTAATATCTTGTAATTTTATACATTTTTTTTTTCCTTCTTCTTCTTCTTGGTAGATTGTTTTGCAGTTTTAATTTTGCATAAAATGCATTCCATATCTTATAATAAATGTACAATGTGTAAAATTGCATTTTTGTTTTCTTCTATTTCTTTTCTTCATTTTTTTAAAGAAAATCTATATAACTGTATAAATAATTATAATATAATAAATGAAATAATGAAATGATAATACAGCTCTTTTAACTTAATGATATTATATTAATATGTAGTATATATTTTGTATAAATATAATATTTAAAAATTCAAATATTCAATTAAACTAAGAATTTAAATAATATTACATTTTCAAAATACACAAACAAGTTTTAATGTCTTTAGTTTAAACATTGAAATCATAAGTTTTGTTATATATATATATATATATATATATATAAATTATACATATAAGATTAAATAGTTATAATAAATAAAAATAATGAACTTATAATACAGTACATACTGTATATGAATAACTGTATAATATTTTAAGAATGTGTGTGTGTGTGTGTGTATGTATATATATATATTTTATTAGTTGCAAAAGATTTCTATTTTAAAATTTAAAAACGCTACATTTTATTTATATTTACAATTATAATACTAAAAAAGTTTTATGTAACCCCACTTCTGACAACCAACACTCCTCTGACTCAAGCCTGCAGTTATAATACACAGAATTATATAAATTTGTCATCTCAGAGCTCACAAAAGAAACCCAATCCACTTTGATGCATTACAGAGAATTGATCAAACACAAAAACCAGATAACAAATACAAAAACTAAGAGAAACCAATTAGTTTGACGCAATCCTGCATCTCTGAGCTCCACACGTCTGGACCTCCCATGATGGAGTCATGATATATTACATTGACAGACTTATTAAAGCAGCGCTGGGCTTCAGTTATACAGCATTTGATCAAACTGTGATCGTATCTGGAGGCGCACAGCAATGCCTCGCTCTTCTTCTGTTTTTGTTGGCGCGCACCAAAGGACAAAACAGCAATTATTTTGAGCGTTTGGATACATTCATACACACAAGCGCTGTCCTTCCCAGCCATAGCAGTTATATTGCATTCTGCGTAGAGGTATATCAATGCAAAACAAGATGTACATGCAAAAGTTATTATTCCAGCCCTGCTGTGGGACCTAAAACTCCTCCAAAGCCTTTAACTGTGAAATGTGACCCACCTTTGCCACCAAGTGGCTAAACACCAGCGGGACTTGCATAGCAAATGCTGCTGAAAGCCAGAAATTCAGTCAATAAGCTTCCCTGAACAATAATGTTCTGTGTAAAGTGACAAACAAACTACATAAAAAACATTGTAAATAGAATTTAACTCGTATGACGTAGGCTGTAATTCACTTTTATGGAAACACTCGAACCATCCAACGAGCTAATAAACTAGCGCTCAACCATCTTGGCCCGAATTGTAAACTGCGAAGCTTTCTCATAGGTTCATTGAAACGGCATCAGGGTTCAAATGTGGTGCTGCTGGAAAATAAAAATGCCTTAGTCACTAAGTTTAATACAGGACACAGTGTGTTTTGCCAGGTGCAGAGTTGATTTAGCATAGCGAGGTAGAGATGTGACGAGGATATAAGCACGTCGCTGTGAAACAAACCTATACAGCAAATCAATTACAGTACGAACCCCTTTAGTGGTATTCACTAAGGCACAATATACAAGTATATTTTAGTTTATCAGAAATGCTGGTCAGTACATGCAACTGTAGACTTCAACCATGTTTCATTAAAAGTAATCACATAAAAGATGTATTTAAGTCCAACTTAAAGGGATATTTCACCCAAAAATGAAAATTGTCATTAATTACCCACCCTCATGTCGTTCCAAACCCATAAGACCTTCGTTCATCTTCAGAACACAAATTAAGATATTTTTGATGAAATCTGAGTTTTCTGACCCTGCACAGACAGCAAAAAAACTGACAAGTTCAAGGCCCAGAGAGGTAGTAAGGACATCATTAAAATAGTTCATGTAACATCAGTGGTTAAACCGTAATTTTATGAAGCTACAAGAATACTTTATGTGCAAAGAAAACAAAAATAACTTTATTCAACAATTCTTCCCCTCCAAATCACCCTAGCACCATTTTGGAGAGAATTGTTGAATAAAGTTGTTGTTTTTGTTTTCTTTTCACTTCATAACATTACGGTTATACCACCGATGTCACATGGACTATGTTTACTATGTTTCTGTGCCTTGATCGTGGTAATTACATTGCTGTCTATGGAGGCTCAGAAAGCTCTCGGATTTCATCAAAAATATCTTAATTTGTGTTCTGAAGATGAACAAAGGTCTTATGGGTTTGGAACGACATCAGAGTGAGTAATTAATGACAGAATTTTCATTTTTGGGTGAAATCTCTCTTAAAGTGACTCAAAAAAGTGTTCTTAGAGGAATAGTTCAGCCAAAAATGAAAATTTGCTGTTAATTTACTCCCCTTCAGGCCATCCGAGATGTAGGTGACTTTTTTTCTTCGGTAGAACAGTGGAGATGATTTTTTTTTTTAGCTGAAACAATGGTGATTCATAGGGTGAACTATTACTTTAAGATCAGTCGCTGCCTTAAAGTTTTAAGTTTAATAAATTTGACCAACCCGCTCTCATGATGAAAACGTACCTGTGGGAACTTTTTTGCGAGACTCAAAATACATACCGCCATGTACGTTTTGTGACATATTCGATGTGAAATGTCCACTGGGTGGTGCTAAAAGAGTGTTCAGTTTTTTTCCCTGGAACAGACGAATGTACATATGATACGTTTTATGTGACGTTGGTTTTGTAGGTGTCACCGCAGTTCTGACTTGAAATGTCCATTGAGTGGCGCTATGAGTCTAATGCACTGTGACGTTTTAAAATAACGTAACATCTGCACTACACCTAAACCCACCCGATAGTATGAACAAAAGCAAATGTAATGTAGAAACACAAATCGCAAGCATGTCGTTTTAGCTTGTTTTCCGATCTCTCATCTTTCAGCTCTTTCATCGCGAGTCATGTTTTTTACAGGATTCGTACCGAAGGATTCAGCATCCTAAGTCCAATTCCGTATCAGCTGAGCTACAGAGCAAGCTTGTTAAAGCCAGAAAGCGAAACATATGGAGCTGTAATCATAACTGTGTACGAAAACGATTACGAGTGCTCACTGCTTTACCGCCTCTAGTGTTCATTTCTGTTGGAAACTGCAGTGATATGTACTTATTGGTACGTATTTCGCGTCTCGCGAATAAGTTCCCACAGGTTTATTATAAGATCAGGTAGAATTTGGCTGTACAAGTCAACTTCAACTTAAATTATATTCAACCAACCTAAAACTCAAAAGATGAAGTTAAAATTTGCTCAATTATTTTCATGAGTTAATCAAAATAAAAATGTTACCATGACTTATTGATCACATCTTTTATTTTATTTTCTTGTATTTATTATTTATTTATTTTTACAATGTACTAGCAATATGCTAAACTTTTATCAATCAGCACACTTTATCATTTAGGTGGCAAGTTTTGCACTGGCAAACCCCACTTGCAGTTTCATCGTATATGATTTCTAGTTTTTTTGTGGTGGGTAACTCTCTCGACTGACTTAGTCCATTACTATCCACTCTCAAGCACTTAGTTGTATTTAAAAGCTCAAATGGAACATACTTTCTGCGCTGTAATAAAACTGTAAAATGGTCGAAAGCATGCACTTTACCTATCTTGAGTTTTATAGTGCCTTAAAACATGTTTACATGTCCTTTGATGCTTGGGTCCCCAAGGCCAGTGAGGTGGAAAGGTTATCAAGGACATCACATCAACAAAACTTTCAAAGGGTAATTTTAAAGAAGTCAGCAAAATGTTATAGTCTTATGGGTTATTCAAAACTACACAGCCATTAAAAAACAATGTAAAGCTGAATGATATTAAAGTATATATGAGTTTATCATAAATGTTTGTCAGTGTATTTGGCAGAACATTTGAAGTACATATAAAGATGTATTTAAGTGGGTAAAAAAATAACTCAGCTGTAATATATTTCCATTTAATTCCAATTAACATGCACTTGTAGTACTTTTAAGTAATTGCAATTTTCTGTAATATTTTGACAATGGTCTGACTTAAATGCCCAACTACTTGTTATCTATACTAGCCCATGATTTCTCAGTGGTATCTTTCAGTCAGGTTTGCGCTGTAAGTCTTGCAGCTATGGTCTCTTTAGGGTTCATGGTCAAATGTCCATCTGAGAGGAGCACAAGGGTCCCTCTGCTTGACTGGCCCCATCTGTGGTGCAGCATAATGATTTTTTCACGCTGCATTAAGTTAACACTGCACTGCCAGCAAGACAGGCCAAGACCTGGCCTTTAATTGGGGATTTGTGTGTGTCTTTGGTGGTGTGAACCAAAAACTGTATTTAAAGCTTCCATTTTTCATCCTTTTTGGAGTATCTCAGCTTTAATCCACCTTTTGTTGCTCTCTGAATCACGTAATTTGCTGTATACAGTAAGTTGTCAGGAAGAGAATAGATGGTTGTTCTTGGTTTGTTTGTTTAAATAACAGATGATGATACTGAAGTTATGGGTTAGAGTTAGGTCAGTCAATTTAGGATTTAAAGATAATTTATTATAAAAACACTTTTTTTTTTTCTTCTTAAAAAGAAAAAGTAGCTAAATTGGTATATTTCTCAGTTTTACCTTCAGGGAAATTATTTTATTTTATTTGCTTTTTTGTCAATACATTACCTTTTATGGATACATTCTTTACAGGATTTTTTATGAGTAGAAACAGTATTTATTTGAAATAGAAATGTTTTGTAACATTAAAAAACAAGGCAAAAATAATGTCCACATGCTGACAAGCCCTCACATTTTTCCATGCGTGCATGCAATTGTCTGTGACTCCCCAAATATGTTCCCAATTTCAATGTGTTTAACGCTGGTTTAGGCCTAAATGGCTCTTAGGCCTGATCCATCCAATTGGAGACAATTGCCGCAGACACATTCCCCCACAATGTTTTTCACATTCGACAGGCACTGAGCAAAGACTCAGAGCTATAATTGAACAGAAATGAATCTAATCCCAATAGGATTTCACATCATCTGCTTCCAAAGAAATGGATCGCATGTCTAGGAATAGTGCAGGTCACACAAGAATCCAAAGGGTGAAACCAAGACCGAATTTGGCATACAGATTCCCAGTGTGCATTTGGTACGTGTCACGAGAACTCGGATATACTGAGATCTTGTAGATGTAAAAAGTGGGTGACAGTTTATGATATTCATCAGACTTGCTCATGAATATTAATTGTGTAATGTAACATAGGTCCAATAGGCATTTCTGATTTGCAGATTGGTGAATGTTGGAAAACATGCACTATTAGAATTATTATTTACAAATTGCATGTAGTTTAGGAAATTTTATAAAATTGAAATAAATGTGATGTTTGCTACATCCTTTAGTCTTTTATTGACATTTGTGGTTCAATGAAGAACCTTTAAGATCTATGGAACATTTCCAATGCAGGATCTTTATAGTGGAAAAGGTTTGTTAGATTTCTTCACATTAAAATAAAAAAAAGGTTCTTTATTGGCGTATGTGGTTTTTAGAAGAACCTTAAACATCCATAGGACCTTCCCATTGCACAAAAGGTCCTACACTTTATAGGTTCTAGAAGGGATTTTTTGCGACAATGCAATACAATAAGATTTTGGTTCCTCAAAACCCAAAGAACCAGGTTCTTTATTGGCACTGATGGTTCCATGACATAACATAACATCCATGGAACCATTCCTTTGCACAACAGAGTTCTAAAGTGGAAAATGTTCTTTAGCTTATTAAAATGTTCTTCATATAAAGTAAAAATGGTTCTTAATAACTGTTCACTAAAAGGTTCCTTGGGGAACCCAAAACAGTTCTTCTATGGCATCGCTCTGAAAGCTTGGTATCTTCTGGAACCTGGTTCCTTTTAGAACTTTTATTTTGAAGAGTGACAGAAGAACCATTTTTGGTTCCCCAAATAACCTTTAATGTGATCAGTTCTTAAAATAACCATGTTAAAGGTTCTTCATGGAACCACTAATGCCAATAAAGAGCGTTTTATTTTTACTGGTGTATATGGTTTCATTAAGACAATGTATGGCATCTTTCTATTGGACAAAATGTTCTTCATAGTGCAGGGGTGGGGAACGTTGATCCTGGAGGGCCGGTGTCCCTGCAGAGTTTAGCTCCAAACCTAATAAAACACACCTGAACCAGCTAATCAAGGTCTTCAGGATGCAGTTTTTTCCCAGGGTTTTTCAGGGTTGGAGCTAAACTCTGCAGGAGAGTGGCCCTCCAGGATCAATGTTCCTCACCCGTCATAGTTGAAAAAGGTTCTTTAGATCATTCAAATGTTCTTCAGCCTAATAACAATGGTTCTTATAAGAACTGACCTTTAACTAAAGGTTCTTTGTGGAAACAAAAATGACATCCCTGAAATCCAATGACATCTCTGAAAAGAAAAAAAAAAAAAATAATAATAATATATATATATATATATATATATATATATATATATATATATTTTCGTAACCTTTATTTTTAAAAATAGTTCACTGAAAGGTTCTTTTGGGAATCCAGAACAATTCTTCTACATCACTGCAAAATCACCTTTTTGGAACCTTTATTTTTAAGAAAACTTGGTTGTAGATACATTTCATGGCCACTGTTTACACTGGAAACCACATCTCAAAGGCGATAAGCTCAACGTCCCTCTCAAAAGCCCTTTTGGGATAAAGGAGTCTCTGCTAAAGCAATGCCTGCCTCATCAACTCTTAGAAAACAGCTGTTTTTGGTTCCCACACATCGGCCAGACATAGATCTCATTCGCACATCACCCATCTTAAAAACGCACAAGCCAGAGACACTCGTGTGTACACGCACCATGACAATCTCCCATTACTCCACCTGGGATACTCATCCTTCTTACCCAAGCAGCACCAATGTCTTGTCCAGGTGATAAATGTGTCTTTTTCTCACCGAAGTCTGGCCATGAATTACTAAAGCCTGTGGAAACGACTTTCGAAATAGCATGAGGGCTTTTTAGGGAAATGGTTCCCCCTCCTCCCCCGAAGTTCTTCTCACATCCATCGACAACACCGTCCACCCACCTTTTACGCTCTGTCTTTAAGCGGGTTATTGATGATTATTCTACAGACCCCTGTAGCCCCTTTGCATCTCTCAATGCCTGTGAGCTCTGCAAAGGTAGAGTCAGAATGAGGTCAGGAGAAGAACGGAGGGACATCGTGTACAGTTGTGCTCTGCGGCTGGAGAATGTGACATCAATAAAACATCCCAAGTGTGAGGGGTTAAGCTACTTGTTGGGAATAGATAAAAGGATTGATTGCGCTGACAACAAGGGCCTTGTTGAAGACCACAACCATAATCCAAAAACCAACATAAGACAACATGAAATCCAGATTTACTCCATTTACTTTAACGTTCCTGATCCGTCAATGAATCTTATTCCAAAAAACTTTATAGACTTGCTTTTTCAAAATTAACAACTTTTATTTAACAAAATTTAACACTTTTCTTTTTCATTGAACCTAAAAATTCCTCTTTATTTTCACCCTCTTTTTTCAAATGAGGGACGCACAATGGCTGGTGAACTAAGGTACAGATCTTTCATTATTTTAAGGAATAATATTTCAAATTGAACAGTTTTGGTACAATATTTCTTTATTTAAAGTAATGGGAAACTCTTTTGCTTTCCTGTCCACCATTTGACCTCCTCATTTATCTTTGTTTTTCCAGTACACAAGCTTTAAAACTTGTCGTCAAAGTTCCATTCATCCAACAGAGCGGCAGTTAACCTCTGACCCCTCACCCACTCTGCCCTTTCGGAAGTGCTCTCCCTTATTTGACAGCTTTTTGTAAAGGAAGTCCTTCAGAGGGATTGGTACGGAAGGAGGCGAAGCTATCGTAAGAGAAAAGAGCCTTAATTTGCAGCATCCCTCTTAAAGCATTCCTATCAATCTTCTTCCACTGGTCAGTCCTTCAGTATTTGCCAGCGATTCATTCGGAGGCCGTTGTTTGCACACTGCTCACTTGCTGGTAATTAGAACCCAAAAATCCTCCCCCGCACTTCATCTCAGCATCATGCTCACCCACCACTGGTCCAAATCACCTTGTCCAATAAAACATGCCAAATCTCTGTCATGGCGAAAGCAATTTTTCATGTGCCATTTAATGCCCTATGATCAGACATTTTCTGCATTTCCTGCACTAATATTAGAGGAATCAACCCTCAAAATGGAACTTACGCATTATCCATCCAGACGCTGAGGCGTAAAAGTGTAAGAGCCTTTACGGTACGGTTAAAAGTTGAAATCCTAAAATGAGTCACAGCTATCAGAGTTTATCTACTTAAAAACGTTTCTTGTCTATGTATATTTTATGCCACTGAAAGCTTTTGTGAAAACAAGCAGACTTTATCATACCTTTAAAAAAAGAAAAAGAGTACTTATGAAAATAATCCACTTTAAAGGGATAGTTCACCCAAAAATATTGTTAATTTACTCACCCTCAGGCCATCCAAGATTTTCCAAGAAGATTTTTAGCTGAAATCAGGGTCCTTGGTGATTCATGAAATACACGTAAATGGCTACCGTCACTTTGAGTCAAAGAGCAAATACAGGCGGCACTAAATTAATACCCGTGGACCCGTGAACCGAACACTTGAATGAAACACCGAAATGAACGTTTTTATGGTTTCTTATTGGTTATGTATAAAGTGAGCTAATGAAGACGAATTTATTCACTTTATATGCTCTAGACATGTAAAACTTTAATAATATAATTGCGTATTTGTGACATCATTGCATGATTACACAAAAAAAAAAAATTGTTATTTCAACCAGTTCATTGAAACAAACTCTTCAAAAGAACCAGTTCGCGGACGAGAATTAAACTCGTTTGCCTGAGGCTCTGGGTTACAGGTAATAACATTGTAAATAATGTTCAGTTTCTTGCACAGACCGATTGTTTCACTTCACAAGACGTCAATAAATGCTATTTACACTAAGTGAAAACAGCATATTTTCTTAGCCATGGATGCTAATTACAATTAGTGCAAATAGCAATGGATTCTATTTCCACTAAGTGAAAATAGCAGTATTTTTTTAACGATATGTTATTTACACTAAGTGCAAATAGCGATAGATTATATTTACACTGTTAAAATAGCAAGCTTTTCTGCTATTTATACTACTTATTGCAAATAGTGGCAATTATCTGTACCTCAGTATTGTAGTACATTATAAAACAGTATGCAATAATAACGTATTGAGTGTAAATGATAATTTTAATTCAAATTATTAAATGGATGCCACTTTGTTGGGACAATAAAGCCCTCCCTACACCTACCCTAACTCTACCTTATTAGAGTACTTTATTTTCAACTTTGATTATTTCGTTCATTTTTATTGAAAATAAATGCCTTTCTGATGTGATATGACATTAAGAAAAATAGTTTAGCAAAAGGCGCATTCGAGCTCAGATCGATCGCGTCAAAAAGCCTTACCATCTACGCCGCTGGAACTGATGGTTAACAAGCGTCATTTGTAGTGTTGACTAACCCAGTCACACGTTGGTGGGCGGAGTTAGTGCAACCAACCAGGCAGGCTATTTGCGGTTAGTGTAAATAGAAACTTCTTAAAAAAAACAAACAAACAAAAAAAAAACAGCCATAAAATACGCTTAAGTGTCTATCATTGACATTATATTTTCTGCAAGTACAGTACTACAAGTGCACATTCAGTACTATTAAGTACACTTCTTTTTTACAAGGGAGGTCAAGCACTTCCGTTTGTCTCCTTGTGGAAGGAATCATTATTGAATTAATGTGTTTTCTAATGATAGTTAATTAAATGTAAGGTCCTAGAGTGGGTCTGCTTGGTTGAAGTGAGTGTTTACCTCAAAATGAGGCTCTGGAAATCAAAGAGGATTTGAGTAATCAATAAAATGACTGCTACTGGCTGCCAGACACCGGTGTTTAAGTGCTGACTTGCATCTGAATACCCTCAACGGTCTTTATCCATTCATCATGGCAGAGAGATCACTACCACTTATTCACGGTTATCTAGAAGTGAATAAATCAACAGGAATGGGGATGGTTTCCTGCGGTCCATGTGCGGCACAGAGGCAAGTGCTTTATACAGACCTTTCACCTCCATTTTGTAGTGCTAATGCAGCTAAAACCCTGCATAAAACAATATAAAATTGAGATATTTAATCGGACGTTAGAAAAAAGCTTGTTTTTTTCTGAGCTATATGTTTGTTTCATGCAACGAGGGTTGAAGGTAACCAAGCATAAGGACAGATGGTGCTCACTGGCCATGTGGTCTCAATTTTCGTTGCTCTGACATTATTTACTGGCTTTGGAG
>JAFVLL020007667.1:0-21423 GCA_021397915.2 Tor tambroides
CTGGTTTGAGCTGGTTTAAGCTGGTTTAAGTTGCTTAAAACCAGCTTAGGACCAGCACATGACCAGCTAAGGACCAGCTTAAACCAGCTCAAACCAGCAGGCATCCTTCAAAACATACCTAACCAGCATATGCTGGTTTTTTCAACAGGGATACTAAGTCTTCAATAATAACCGTTTCCAAATTCACAATTTGGAAACAAAGATTTCCAAATTCTGACATAAAATTGCATGACAAAGTAGAATGTTCATGCAACACTTAAGAAATACATGCAAATTAAAATATAAAAGATGACAGGACTGAAAACTCAGATCTGAACAGTTACATATAACATTCAGTTTATATTTTTCCCAATAAAAAGGGAAACACAAGCGATCACAAGCTTTTCCATCAATGACCTTGACTGTTTAAACCATATCCATATGTACAAAGCTCTATACACCTTCAGAAAAGACCTAAACTACATGAATCAAACTCTCTGCAGTGCAATATCACTGCACTGGACCGAGTGCATACATCTATAAGTGTATTTTAGTCTGCTTAAAACAGAAGTTGTATTTATGCATAGATATACCGGCATCTATAAAGCATTTTCATATATTGGGTTTTTGCAGGCATGATTGACATCCCAAATATGTATAAAACAAGCATGTCTTGCATTACAAAGCAGCCCTGGATATTCAAATACCATGTGACACCAGCGTTTAGCATAAATGCACAAACCCACACACACGACATTCAACGTGTTGCCTGGCGAGGCAGATAGAGCGAGCAAGAGAGCGTTGGGAGACAAAACGAGAGAGTAATTAAAGGGACGTGCCGCCCATGTAAAACACCAATAGGGTCAAGGCCCTTTAAAAGGGACTGGCGAGAAGAGAGGACACTTAAAGAGAAGTGTAAGGAGATAAGGCTTTTACCACGCTGTGTTAATGCGTGTGTTCCGTTAGAGCAAATAAAGACCGGGCGAGGAGTTTCTGAGGAGGTCAGGAAATGGGCGATCCGTGAGAAATCCTGATTTTGTTAAAGGAGTAATTCACCCATAAATGAGCGTTCTGTTATCATTTACTCACTCTCATGTCACTCCAAACCTGTATTACGTTCTTTCTTCTGTGCCACCCAGTGTTATTTTAGTATCATTAGCCATGATTACATCCATTCATTTTATCTGAATTTAGGGGGGTGGGGAGGTTGCCACTGGAAGGAAATGCATAAATATTTCATAGGGCCTTAAAAAAGTAATTTTTGATAAACTTTTAATAAATTGCTGTTAAATTGTGTAAGTTTCATGATTTCAATTAATTATACATGCTTTTTATTAATACGATTTTATTTAACCATTAAAACGGAAAAAAATGAATTTTGGAAAAAATAAAATGAAATTTGGGAAAAAATTAATTGGATTTCATAGGGAAGGGAAGGAAGGGAAGTGGTGTGTGGCCAAGTATGGTGACCCATACTTGGAATTTGTCCTCTGCATTTAACCCATCCAAGTGCATGCACACAGTAGTGAACATACACCCGGAGCCGTGGGCAGCCAATGCTGCGGCGCCCGGGGAGCAGTTGGGGGTTCGGTGCCTTGCTCAAGGGTCTCACCTCAGTCGTGGTATTGAGGGTGGAGAGAGTGCTGGTTATTCATAGGGTCCTAGGTTTAGAACAACTAAATTATGACAGAAAATTAATATTTGGGTGAACAACCCCTTTAAATTCGCAACTTTGGATTGAAACATAGCGAATAAGATTATTAGTTCATTTTTATTAATATTTTGAATCTTTTTATTCGTTTTCACTTTAAGTTTAAAGATATATTGTTGTGTGTTTTGTCATTTTTTATTAGTTTTTATATGTTTGCTTAATGTCTTTTTGAAAGATTTTATTAATTTTTGTTTTAATTATTTTAGTAACTTTGGTTTTAGTTAATGAAAATGAGAAAAGTCTCCTTGGCAATTCGCTGAAATAAAATAAGTTTAAATATATATATTATATTATTTCAGTTTAAACATTTTATTCGAAGTAAGAGTTTTTTCATGGTTTTAGTTTCAGTTAACTGTATGAACTGTTAAAATGTATACCTTGAAAGCAATGTAAGTTGCTTTGCATAAAAGCCAAACACATGTGCATGGTGACCAGGTGCTGTCAAGTGCCAAAAATGACAAAAAAGCACCATCGAAAGCATCTATATGACTTGTGCATTACATTAAAAGTCTTCTGAAGTCATTCAATAGTTTTATGTGAGGAACAGAGTGAAACTGAAGTCGTTATTCACGTACATGTTTATATGTACATGTAATTGAGGCACCTCAAAACCATGTTTCATGTCAATGACATCAAATACAATCGACTGAGAAGTCTTTTCATTGACTTCAAAGATAGTGTGACACATCTTGAAACATCATGTTTCAATGTACATGAATGCATCCCAGTCACTATTCACTTAACATTGTATGGAATTAGAAGTGCGTTCAAAAATGGCGCCTCTAGACATGTCTCCACAGTTTTAACATCAGACCTCACTGATTTTTGTCACTGATCTCACATTCGACAAAAAAACAGATGCAATGTATCTTGAGGTTTTATTTGAATGCACATGTATCCCAGTCCCCATTCACTTTCACTGTATGGAAAACAGCAGCCAGGCCATTCGGCAAAACATCTCCTTTTGTGTCCTATAGATGAAAGAAAGGTTTGAAACAACACAAAGTTGAGCAAGCAATGACAGAACCTTCATTTGTGGGTGAGCTAACCCTTTAACTCAGTCTCACACATACATCCACACCGTGACCTTCGCATGCAAACCGTCAGCTGCGACAAAAGCACAACGGTGACCTAGAAGAGCACGCAGACCTTTGCAGCGTGACGAGGTAATTTCACCGCGTTAGACCAGAGGCCAGTTTACACCCTACCAGGCCATCTCCAAACCGCCGTTGCCATGGAAACCAGCCACTTAATGACTGATAACGGCAAACGACCAGGCAACGAGCAAAGATTGAGAGCGGGAGAGAGAAAGAGAGAGAGATATTACGTGGAACAAAGACGGCAATTTAGTATCGGAGGACAGCGTGAAGCCCGATTATGTCGTCAGCGCAAATGATCATTAATTTCCCTCTGTCCAAGCGGCGAAGATTAATGCCTCGTTCTTCCCACCGTAGCAATGGAGAGGGATCGTACCACTTAGAAACACCCCTATCTCATCTACAACCGGCATCCAGCGCTGTACGGAGAGAAATAAACAGCAGTGCTTGCGATTTCGCAATTGTAGGGGTGATTGTAAATGATGGCGCCTGGTAATATTAATACGCCGAGCGCTATCTGCGTTTCAGCGCCGGCTGGGTCTTTATATTCAGTGTCAGAATGAATTAAAAGCCACTTAGGAAGCGCAGACATAAACTATTAAAACAAACTCATTTGGAGGTTTGACTGAAGATGTGACCGGCGCTCATTTCTCTGAGCCGCTATCACAGAAACTCCCAGACGTCCACGGAGGGCATCATAACCCTGGGGTTCTTCTCAAATGCACTACCATTTCTGCTCGGGGAGATTTTTTACAGACTGCCATTTCGAGATATTCGCTCGGCTTCAAATGTGTAATCTAAAATGGCTTACCTGAGCCAGAAGTGCTTTTATGAAAGCTTTGATTTCTATCTTGCCTTGTGAGAGCTGTCGGAGGGTATTTTTGTGATTTTACGGCACATTATGCCAAAAAAGCTGCCTATTCTGTTGCGTCCAGAAGGCGGCATCTAGAAATCAGTCGCAATCGTGAGCAAGAAATAATATGGTAATCCCAAGCATCATGGGAGCTCAGTTAACTAAAATAACGAAGGTGGGGTTTTTTTTACATTTTATGTGTGCTAATAACCTTGAAATTAACCCGAGACTATACTGGGGTTTGTGTCAAGTGCCACTTCAATATTAAAAAAGCAATTAAAAACAGTAGTTTTTCAATTTTGTTCAAATGTGCACATTATGCGTGGCTAAATGTGGTATCTTTATGGATTATGCAGTATATATACACACACACACATAAATACTTCAAAGTACCTTATTTTAAGCAATAAATAAAACCTAGAAGATTATTAAAGTTACATATATATATATATATATATATATATATATGTATATACACAGTATATATATATATATATATATATATCTAACAGTCTTGTCAGGCATATTTACAACAAAAATCAATTTATGATATATTAAGACTAATTACTTTCACCCCAGATACTAATTAGTTGTAATTTTACATTTTTTTTTAAATTTTTTCCACTATCCTAGGTTTTTCCTATTTGTCAGTAAGAATTTTTTACTCATTTAAAACACAATATATATAAATTTAATATGCTCCCTTATTCTTTTATATATTTTAATATGTACAAGTCAAAATAAGCATGTTGTTTGATTTTTTACATACATATTGTGTTATACTGAATGACAATGTAACATTATTTCAACCAAATTTTGAAATTTTATTCTCCAAAAACATATTTAAAACCTTAAAAGTAGACATTTTACTTACATTTAATGTGCTTTCTATGGACATAAAATCATTTTTGTAAATTTATTTTGATGCGGACATCTTTACGTCTTTGACCCATATATATATATCAACTAACAAGACATTTGATTAATTTACAGACATATACATGCATGCCAGGCAGCAAACATATAAAATTATTCTAGATATAAAATATTCTTTCTCCTCTCACCTAGTGCATTAAAATATTGTGACATTTCAAAGCAGCTCACTAAGCAGGCAATGAATTGTGGGTAATTTTGCTCTGCCAGTGTGACTCAGTATTCACCTGGCCAAGCATGGCTGATTCTCTCACAGCCCTTTCTGCTGTTTATCAACCTCAAGCCTATAATTTCACTCCACTTTGATATTTAAAAAACACCCAATTACGAAGCGATTAAATTTGCTGAACACAAAAGCAGAGCTCTGATAAAAGGTGTAGAAACACAGGGTCATTCACTACAGAGCCACTGACTGCTAAATACATGGACAAAAAGGTGCTGCATCACTGTGACCAAAGAGTGTGCTAAGTTATATCCAATGTTTCACTTTTTGCAATGGCCATGTAAAGCTGGTGATCCTGGTAACTTTACAGAAATATTAATGTTGGTTGGTGATGCATGTCTAGAAGCTCTTCCAACAGTAGTCTCACAGCTAAAAGATGGATTTAGGCAACTTTAAAGCTCAAATAACATACTTTCAGTATGGAAGAATGAATATAAGCGGGTTTACACCACACATTTCTGCTTTAAAGCCTCCATGTCTTCCCTCACTGACTTCCATTATAAGTGCATTACTGTGAATGCAAGTTTTGCTTGCGTTTGCAAAATAAAGGACTAGTCCAAATGATTATCTGTGTGGTAATCAACATTATACCACAAACTCAAGTCCGTAGAGTTCGTTTTGAATCCGGAACGTTCCTTTAAACTGGCAGTCAACCGTAAAAAGGATGCAGAAAACCGACACTGTGGAGTGTGTCTGATCTGTTTAGACTCGAGGAAACTTTCTGCTGTTACAAATTCCACAAAAGCACTAAACTTAGCTTGTCTGGAAGAGGACCAGAGAGACAGAGATGGCAGCTGAACACGGCCATAATGCAAAAGATACATCTCAAATGTTAACGTTTTACAAAACAAACGTGCCTTTTCTCTCCTGTGTTTTCCCCTTTTCTGCTTTGTCTTTCAGTCACATTAGAAACGAACAAAGACTTTGAAAAGCTGCCTATTGAAAATCATGTTACTTCTTTTGTGTCTTTCATTTCCATCACTATGATAATTGCGGCAGGACAAAGGACCTGACAGAGAGAGGCAGAATCGGAGAGAATTCACGCCGCCTTCCAGACAAAACCGCAAGGATTTCACCGCAGCTGCGAGACAGAGCAAGTGAAGGGAAAAAAGACGAGCTCAGGAATGTAAAGAGAAGAGAGGAAAAGCGCTTAGAGGATATATAACCAGGAACTAGCGCTGAAGACAAAGCGCAAAAATGTGCAACAAGCAATGATGATGATGAGCACTTACTGTAAATGAAGCAGAGTCTCATACTGTACGTCTGCCACATACTTAACACACTAACACAAAACACGAGCTGTTGAGTTTCATTTATACATTTTTATCACCCTTTCTGCATGAATGGTAGTGGAAAATCTGAGCAGTGAACTGAAATATGGTACAATGTGTTACAAGTCTGTTACAAGTCGGACACCAATTTTGTGTTGATCAAGCAATAAACTTGGTTCTATTATTCTTTATTTTCCATTCTTTGCCATGTAAATAATGATGACACAACAGTCATCGGCCTCATTCAGGACGGTGATGAGTCTGCTTACAGACAGGAGGTTAAGGAGCTGGCTGTCTGGTGCAGTCTAAACAACCTGGAGCTGAACACGCTCAAAACTGTGGAGATGATCGTGGACTTCAGGAGAAACCCCCCTGCTCTCCCCCCACTCACCATCATGAACAGCACTGTGACTGCAGTGGAGTCATTCAGGTTCCTGGGCAGCACCATCTCTCAGGACCTGAAGTGGGACAATCACATTGACTCTATTGTTAAAAAGGCCCAGCAGAGGTTGTACTTTCTTCGCCAGCTGAGGAAATTCAACCTGCCACAGGAGCTGCTGAAGCAGTTCTACTCTGCCATCATTGAATCCATCCTCTGCACTTCAATAACTGTCTGGTTCAGCTCAGCTACCAAATCTGACCTCAGAAGACTACGGAGGGTAGTCCGGACTGCTGAGCGAATCATTGGTACAACCCTCCCCAGTCTCCAAGAACTGTACTTATCCAGAGTGAGCAAAAGGGCTCTGGACCCCTCACATCCAGCACACTCCCTCTTTGAACTGTTACCGTCTCATCCAGCACACTCCCTCTTTGAACTGTTACCGTCTGGTCGACGCTACAGAGCTCTGAGCACCAGAACGACCAGACACAGGAACAGTTTCTTCCCTCAGGCAATCCATCTCATGAACACTTGACAATAAAACGCAGAACATACAACTCTGTTATTTATTTATCACACTTCCTTTTTTTTTTCTTTTTTTTTAAGATTTGGACATATCAGACCTGTACACACATTTGTCTAATATATCTGCACATATTTGCACATATCAGACCTGTACATACATATTTGTCTATATTATATATTGTTTTTGCTGTTTTGTACATTGCCTATTTGTATATTTGTTTACTATTCTTTTATTATCTGTGTCCTGTCCTGTTGATGTCTCTCTGTTGCACTGTAGAGCTTCTGTCACTACAACAAATTCCTCGTATGTGTAAACATACTTGGCCAATAAAGCTCATTCTCATTCTCATGATATAGATCCCCAAAATTATTTTCAATGACATGACATAAATGCAGGGGTTTACTATATGTTTTACTTAATAATTTTTGAAAAATAAATAAATAAAATAATTACATTATTTAACTATTTAATTTCTAAAAAGAATTTATAAATAAAATAAAATAAAATAAAATGTACTTCAAACACAACCACAGAAGCACTAATTGCTGCATTTGGCAAAGTTTGCTTTATGGCATCAAATCTTGATATTCAAGAGATCTAGTTTGAGACAAATTTATGATTACATTCTGTGCAAAAATGTGCATTATTTGAAGTTTCTAAAGTAATTTTTAGTGATAGAATCAATGGTCTCCAAACTTATTTTACTGACATACATAAATGCTGGGTGGGTTTTATTGTATTTTATTTAATATTATTTCTCTTCTCAATTTAGAAAAATAAAATAAAATAAAATAAATCTGCACATCACCAAACACTTCCACAGAAGCTCTAATTGCTGCATTTGGCAAAGTCTGCTGCTTTCAAATGAGTTTCTGTCTTGTGTAATATTGGATGAATGTAACTTAATAAGAGTTACTGACCATCAATCAAGCAAATTTACAATCCTACATTCTACATAAATCCCATTACATTCTGCTATCATGTGTAAAATGCATCCACGCTGCTAGTGTTTGCTTAAAGCACATGATGAAGAACTCATGTGGAGGTCGCTGTAACACTTCACAGGACTGTGCTAAATAGGGTCATTCAGGAAGCCTTGACTAAAAGCTGTTAATTAGAGCAGTAACGTCTCACTGGTTAACGCCAACAGAACACACATGCAGGATTTAGTCGCTTTAAACCTTCACATAAAACTCACACACACATAGTGGGATCATCAGTGGCTGTATAGCTGTGTCAGACACGTAGACACTCCAAAACAATTATATAATATAAGAATAGCAAAAGAGTTTTCCAGTTTAAAAAGCTCTGTACTTTCTGTCGCGTAGCACAGAAAACATATTTTGCCACATAATTTACATTAATGCACATAAAATGGAAGTCTATGGACATTCAGGAACAAGTAGAAACATGCAACTTATATTTTTGCATCTTACATCAATTCTGTGCATCAATATTATTCATTTATTTTCTCAAATTATTTATAAATAAAATAATTAAATATACATTAAAATAAATATACATATAAAAAAATTAAACATTTTATGCACATCACTCAACACTTCCATGTAAGCAGTATTTCTGCTTTTGGCAAAGTCTGCTTCATGGAATCAGTAAGTTTCTGTGTTTTGTATAATGTTGGATGTAACTTAAGTGATTCCACCATAGTATTTGTCACATATAAAGTTTAAGGTGTTGTGGCTATATGTTTGAAACAGAATGCAATTTAACATTAATCCCAGCGCAATGTCTCTCCACATAGACATCCACAAAAAGTGCATTAGTGGAAACACAATATTTTTACAAACTGAGGATGAAATTAATTTCTGGTAATCCACATCATGTCACAGATGCAGCAGATTTGTGGTGAAATCGCTGTCCTGATGATTGTGCACTTAACCTCATGTTGCTCCACAGCGACTGAACCTGTTTAAAGCTGCACTGCAGGTCGCTGTGAGTATAAAAACATCTGTTAAATGACAAATAACTAATTATTCCCAGTGACATACAAACACACATGCTTCCAGACACACAAACTCTATTATACAGCTCAATCAGAGATTTGCCCATCGTTTTTATCATCTGCTTTCTGGGGCAAATCCTATCCAATACAAACGGCTTTATCCCTGCCTGAGACCGGTCCAGCTACACACACACACACAAACAACATTATCCCTGCCATAACAGACCAGTCCAGCTAGAGATTCATAATTCATCAAGAGCCAAAGCCCTGCAGTACAGCCCAAAACACAGTCAGAGTTTATACTGTAGAAATGACAAATCTGCAGCACACTACACCAACACCACTGAGATCAAACCAGTTTTAGTCACAAGAGAGACAATACAGAGCAGAGATGATGGTGGGATATTTTTCATTAACCCAGGTCTTCAACATATTGCTGCAATTAAATATTATTTTAGAATGGCCACTATGTCTCTCAATCCACAGTCTCTTTATCCTCACATAATAATTTGAACCTAATAATTATTAATTTATTTATTTATGTAATATCATCCAGTTTCTAAAATAAAATAAATTGTATAATGTCATAGAAATAAATCAAATCATATCAAATATTATGCACATCACGAAACACTTCCACAGAGTCACAAATTGCTAAATAAATAATTAAAAAAAATAAATATTTAATTTCTAAAATAAAATAAAATAAAATAAAATAAAATGGCACAAATATTATTCTAGATCTAACTTATTTTAATGACGTAAATAAATACTGGGTTGGTTTTACTCCATGTTTACTTTAGTTATTACATTATTTGATCATATTTATTTCATTTCTAAAATAATACACAAAATAATTTCTAAAATAAACTAAAAAAGCAATAAAATAACATAAATAAGAAAAGAAAATAAGAAAAGAAAATATGCACATCATCAAACACTTAGAAGCACTAATTGTGAGCTTCATGGCATCAAATCTTCAAAAGATATTTGAGACATTTAGTTGGAGACAACTTTAAGATGGTTAAACATCTAGACTACATGTATATTGTCATAATTAGGCCATCAGCAGCATCATATCATATTACAAAGTTTTATCATTATCATTGTCATTAGCACACAGTTATGTGACCATCATTAGCTTTCTGGTGTCGTCGTTAAGACTATCAACATCTTAACTACCATCATTATAATCAGCCTAATTGTCACACAGTCATCATCAGGACTCTCACAATTACTTAACACTCAGTAAAATTAACTGGTAGATCTCTAAAGCCTGATTCTGAAAGGTTGAGAGTTTGACCAACAGGGGCTGATTTTACGTTGCGTTTGTGGTTAGTGCATCATGACGTCGAGTTATGACATACAATAAGATCAGAAACATGCACTAAGGAACCATCGATTTTGATTTTGCATTGACATTACCTTTGTTTTGTTCTAAGTCGATGTCACGTATTTAAGTTGACACATGTTTTAGGACACAGAGGAAGTGAGTTTCCCAATATCATCAACACTGATTGCAGAACTATTCAGATCATCCTCTTCATGATACACCTGAGGCGAGGCGCTGACTTTACACACACCTGACCACGGATGACTCCTGGACTCATCTCACACGTGCATAACTCGTTTGAAGTTTTATCTTTGACAGACGAGGCACACATTAGGTCATTTCAATATGAATGCGGGTGTGAAGGGAGACGATAGGGAGCAAGGCAAGACGGGAAATGCGGTTTCATGCAGGGCTCCGCCACACAGGGTTAATGTGGGCTGCCTTTGAAGTCTCAGCTGTGTGTGAAATGAGCTGCTAGTGCCGGCCACCACCATACACACACACACACACACACACACACACACACACACACACACACACACTATACGGTTCTCTCCGTGTCAAGCGCTATGTCACTCACTTAGTTTATCAAATACATCTGTACATGAACAAATTTACACATTCCTCTACAGTCACACTCAGGCGATCACCTGAGTGAATCTCACAAAGAATTTCACAACAAAACTTAAAAAATGCTAATAATATAATGAAACATATTTTTATATAATTTAAATATACATTAAAATAAATATTATTATTATTATTATTATTATTATTACTACTACTACTACTACTACTATTATTATTATTATTATTATTATTATTATTATTATAGCAGCTGACTATCTGGTTTTGAGTCAGATTTGATTATAAAATTTGACAGTAATCTTAAAAATAAAAACATAGGTCTGTAATATTATAAAAATTGTGTGCATATATTATATAAATATATATATATATATATATATATATATATATATATATATATATATCAGAGGTTGCGTTAGACTTTAACATTTTCCGTCATTTTGACGGACAGGGTCGTAAAAATTCCGTCATAATCTATTATTACCCGTCATTTTAATTTTCATATTTTAGTTATAATAACACATTTAATTGCTTCTATTTTTGATCTCATTTTCATTTTTAATATTGAACATACAGGAGGAGCATATAGGTTTATGGATTTATTTGTTTATGATGAGAACAGATGAACAGACTGTGCGTCGCTTTTCATGTTCAACACCACAGTGACAGCGGAGGCCATTATAAACAAAATATGCTAGGGCTGGGTAAAAAAAATAATAATTTCTCAATTTTAATAGATTCTCATTTTTATGAACCAATATTGATTATTAAATCCCAATCGATGCTGTTTTCAGTTGATGAATGAACAGTACAGAGAGTGCACCTTCCATCCAATAAATCACGTTGTTACTTTTGATATGAAACAAAGTCAATTTTATTAGGAAATTCAAGCAATAAATACCGTTTTGGCGCTCTTTAATGTGGTCTGATAGATCGCTGTAGCTTAAACTGGGTACTCGTCTTGCAAAAGACTCGTAACACTTATTTTTGTTCTGGAGCTGATGATCCCGTGCTCCGCTGCCTCACTGGAGCGCACACGCCACCAACTGGACAGGGTTGGTAATTACAGTTGTAAATTACAATAGATCACTCTCAGTGTAAACTGTCAAATTGACGGACGGCCTTCAGATTTTTCCGTCACTGCTAAAAAATTTCCGTCAATGACGGAGAATTTTCGGTTAACGCGACCTCTGATATATATATATATATATAGATAGATAGATAGATAGATAGATAGATAGATAGTGGGGGAAAAAATTATTTGATCCCCTGCTGATTTTGTATGTTTGCCCACTGACAAAGAAATTATCAGTCTATAATATTAATGGTACGTTTATTTGAACAGTGAGAGAGAGTAACAACAAAAAAAATCCAGAAAAACGCATTTTAAAAAAGTTATAAATTGATTTGCATTTTAAGGTGTCAAATAAGTATTTGACCCCTTCGCAAAACATAACTTAGCACTTGGTGGCAAAACCCTTGTTGGTAATCACAGAGGTCAGATGTTTCTTGTAGCTGGCCACCAGATTTGCACACATCTCAGGAGGGATTTTGTCCCACTCCTCTTTGCAGATCCTCTCCAAGTCATTAAAGGGTGCACACACTCTAATATTTGGGTTGAACTGTTCTGGAACAGTGTTGTAAATACAACTTAACCACTGATTTCTAGTTGTATCCTATTTTGGAAGCCCAAACAAAGTACTTTCTCTTTCACAACGAAACACCGCGTCTCCACGACATGGCGCCGGCGGCAGCAACAACACTACAGCGAGAATAATAGTTCCGACTTCTTCCATTGCGTATACATTTGGGTGGTGTTTTGCAAATCTCCTCACAGAAATCTTGCTGATTGATAGGGGATCAAATATTTATTTGACTCATTAAAATGCAAATCAATTTATAACTTTTTTGAAATGCGTTTTTCTGGATTTTTTTGTTGTTATTCTGTCTCTCACTGTTCAAATAAACCTACCATTAAAATTATAGACTGATCATCTCTTTGTCAGTGGGCAAACACACAAAATCCGCAGGGGATCAAATAATTTTTTTCCCCACTGTATATATGCATATATATATATATATATTAAGCAAACTTCCTCACACAGCACTGTAGTATTTTTGTACTGAATTTATTTCATGCTAATTTTAATAATTAAAAATAATCATTATGTCCTGACAGAATGATTTTAATTACTGCATTACAATAAAAAGACTAAAAAAATGTTTCATCTTGAGGTGAATTATGGGCTAAATTACCATTAAAATATTGTCACACTGCAAGAAAATTGTAACAATCCCAAATGGGCATCATTTCCTTAATGGAAAATATAATTTCCTACATTGTCTTTTGATTATGAGGAACAAAGTCTTCATGAGTTTCACCCACCTACCAAAAAGGGCATAATATATTACTTATGTTTGTAGCAATTATAATTAGCTTTGTATATTTTCACAAATAAATAAACAAAAAAAAACAAATGTTTTACTCTCAAAAGTGAGGATTTGTAAGATTTACGTTAAAATTTGGACAATAGTGTCTCCAGAGTAGAGCCAAGTAAACCCACCCACACACTTTTCAAACATCAATCTCACAAATGTGTTTCTGGGAAAGGTCACTGAAAAGACACAAAGCATACTGTACACTTCCATATAACGCACGCTCAACGGCACAAACATGCAGACTGCTCCAATGCAGCTTACATCAAGGCTGACAGGAAACTAGGCCATAGTAAAAGCTCCAGAAGAAGAGGCGAACACAGATAACCTTTATTCTAATTCCTCTCGCATTCATTTATGCATCTGCACTCATATAGCAGCGAAGAGCGATTCTTTGTCTTTGTTGCATGTGCGCATGTGGGCTGCTCTGTATCTGACAGTAATGGAAGTGCATGCAACTGTCTGATTTAGATTTTATAAGCCGGCGTACATGTGCAGAGTTTCAAAATGCAGTCATTTGTATTGTATGTACTGCAGGAAGTCTATATGTGTGTGTGCGATAGAGAGATGTTGCAATTGTAATGCCAAAGCACAAATCCCATCAAACAACGAACCCTGGGAGAAGGGCCAGAGGCGCAGATCAGAACCAAAGCCAGCTTCAAGAGTGTGTGCATGCTGGAGAGAGAAAGACAGACCATGAGGAGTGTATCCGAACAGATCCATTGAAGAAACAAGAGGAGACAGAGTGAATAAACAAATATGAGGGAGAAAGCAAAAAAGAAGAGGTGTGGGCTGGTGCTTCAGAGGGAAGGATGGATAAGCGTTCGGCTTTAGGAGCATAACAATGGATCGAGAGGGCGTTCAAAGATTCCACGAGAAGAAGCCAACACAATAGGAAGCGGAGCGCTGATCTGAATTCAGCTGAACGCATCCGCTCGCACATTTCCCAGCGTTTCCTGCGAGCTGCCTTGTCCTTTCAGTCAGATCGGCAACTTGCCTGCCTTTGCTCGTGGTTTAGGTGGGAAAAGGAGAGCTGGGTGCAGGTTGACAATGAAATGAGAAGCAGATCGTTAGAAGATGGAAACCACTCTAAAGCACTCTAAAATATTAAGAAAAACTAGCAGCCAACCACCCAGAGCACCCTAGCAACTACCTAGCAATATGTAAGATTTATAAAATGATATTTAAAAAAAACATTAATAAAAATATATTAAATAAGAATTAACATTAATAGTAAATATATTATTGCTACTACTACAAGTATTATTATTATTATTATTATTATTATTATTATTACTACTACACAAACAATTTTGGTTGTAAAAACAGTCTAAATACTGTATATAACAACAGTCTAAACATTTAAATCTAATATATAACATATCTAATATAAAAATACATTTACAAATAAAAAATAATTTATATTAATGTCAATATGTTGTATGCATATATTATTATTATTATAGCAAGTAATTTTGGATTTGAGTCTGATTTGATCATAACATTTGACAGTACTGGTCGGGTCACAGGTAAAATACATACATATACATACACACACACACACACACACACACACACATATACACATATATATATACATACATATATATATATATATATATATATATTTATTTTTTAATCAAATATAATAAAATATAATATAATATAATATAATTAAAAAATACAATAAATAGTACTGTTTTTATATCATATACAAATGTACATGAATAAATGAATATACAAATATAAAAAATATTAAAAAGTCTATAATATTCTAAGTGTATAAATGTAATATATTATTATCATTTTAAAAAATAATATTGCAAGACAACACCAAGCAAATCAGAGAGTCTCTCTGAGCAGGTTAAAGTTAGTTAACCTGTCAAATTGATTATAGCTAGCTACCTAAATAATAACACATCCAGTTTAATTTTCCATGTCTATTTAGTACTGAGGTTTGTAACCAGCACAGTTACTGCTGTATGATGATTTCTAGTGCGTGCGCGTGTGTGTGAGTGTGTGTGTGTTTTGAGGAGGAGGAGATAAGATACAGGACTGATGACATCTCCAGTAGGGGGTTGGTGAAGGATGAGCGAACAGCGGAAATCATCATTCTACATTACATACAGTACAAACACACCACAGCCAGCATACACATCTTTTGATCTCATTGTGCAAGGAATCAAGGGGAAAGAAAATGTATTTAAACGACAGAGAGCAAAGTGATACAACCTTAATCTTTCCTCCACAAGGAAACTGACACTGAAAGACAGAATGTGAAAATCCTCTTTCAAACATCACACAGACCTTCTACAAACATGCATGTATCATGCACAGATGCACACACACAATCTCTCATTCAAATGTATAATTTTACAGCAAAAAATGAAAAAGCCACTAGCTGTTTTTTTCACTATATCTATAGAATGTACAAAAATAGCTGTACTAAGATAGGGACAGACTTGCCAAGTAGGCAAAAAAGTTCTTGTAAAGCAGCATAAGAAAAGTTTTCTCATGGGATTTTTAGCTGCTGTGCTATGTAAATTAAGTTCCACATCAGAGCTCTTTTAACTTAGATGGTTAAATAGATACAAGAAAGTGAAGACCAATCACAATTTAGAAAACAAATAAATGCAAGAAATGAGACCACCTGTAACATAAAATGCAAATGTTATGGTGACATCACTGTCTGGCAGATTCTAAACACTTTAATTTTTTTTGTCAGGTAAGGGATTTTCAAAGTTTAAATGTTTCATTTTTTAAAGCATAAAGTAAAAAAAAAACACATATAGAAATCAAACATCTACAAAAAGTTGGAACGGAGTCTGTACATTAAGCTGCTCAAAGTGAATTAACTGCTGAAATTTGCAGAAAATAAATTAACATGATTGAAGAATATCAATATAATGCTGCTGTGTGAAAGAAACACCAACGCTTCAGTCTGTGAGGGAGATGCACTGAAAGCGCAATAATCGGATTTTCAGCCAATACACAATATTGTCTTCACTTAAGGAAATGCAGAGGATTGTCTCTTCCTGTATCTCTTCAGCTCAGGCCAAATAGACATCTGTGAAATATAACATTTGTACATGCAAGCAAAAAGCTGTTTGCTGAAGACCACACAGTGCAGAAGTAACAAAACTGTTGCAGAGTAATAGGGTTGGGCCGATAGACAAATGCCATCGTCCATCGCCGATGGCTGATAGACATCGCGATGTTGAGCTGACATCATGATCCCCCCCATACCCCCCGCAATCCGCCGCATCCCAATACCGTGTTTGGAAAGAAAATGATGTGTACTACGGAACCCCTAAAGGGAATAAATACGATATGGGAGGAAAATACATATTTCAATACTTTCTCTCGCAGTTATATCATTGGGTAATTATACTGTATTGTATATAATTGCGGGCATCAGGGAGCCGCTATTATACCTGGCATTGAAACTGCTTTTGAATGCACGATCGCGTTTTAGTTTCACTTTCACTTTCGAGATTCGCGATCGTACGAAGTACTCTGTTTATACTATGGAGCGGCAGTACTTACCACACATTTTACAAGATTAGATGTTTGTCAGTGGTGCTGAGGATCTGCAAACTATTCGCCGTGGTCCTCAGTCATCTCTCCTTACTCTGTTTATGTTGTAAGTGAAATTTTATGTACTGTAATGTAACAGGCAACCATTAGCAATCATTATGTGTTTCCTGTGTCTTTCTGAAAATGGATTCACGCTTTGGGCACACTCCCTAACTACCCCCTCCCTCCCTCTCCCTGATGTCATCGTCCATTGTGATGTTTCATGATCATATATTACGAATAGAGGACTCATATGTTAGCCTGAAACAATGGTTTAACTTTAAAAACATCTTAATGATGAATGTTTCTTACAAACATGCAGCTTTTGGCTTCACAAGATGTTAATTGATGGGCTGGAGTGGTGTGGATTACTTGTGGATTTTTGTGATGTTTTTATCAGCTGTTTGGACTCATTCTGACAGCACCCATTCACTGCAGAGGATCCACGGGTGAGCATGTTATGCAATGCTAAATTTCTCTAAATATGTTCTGATGAAGAAACAAACTCTTATAAATATATATTAATAAACTTATATAGTATAAATTTTGGATGACCTGAGGATGAATAAATGTTAATTTTCATTTTTGGACTATTCCTTTTAAAGGAAACATTTGAGTTGGTTTTCGAATCTGAGTACACTGTTGTTTTCTTCTAAAGAGGACACACTCTGAGATTACTAGTCTCTCAGGAGAAACATTTTAGAAACAGGAGATTTAATCTCCATTTGCTCTCTATGTAATCTCATTGCCGTCTAGGCAAAACAAATGAGATATTAAAGAGATCTCATTTGTGATGTTGCATTCCCTTGAGTAATGACGTGAATATCAATGTCAACTAGATTATAGGGATGGGTCACGATTTTTGAATATTCGATTAGTTGATTTGATCATAGAATATCGATTAGGTTGTGCAATTACTGTCTTAAAAAATTTCCCCATGCTTTCTGTGCTGATGCGGTGGTGAAGCGTTCATGTAAGCAGAGGGTGGTGCTGCCAATAATGCACCTAAAAGCTGTCAAAGACAACAGAAGAACACTATCACGCGCACACTGTAGACTTGTGTGGCATAAAAAAAGACTTGCGTAGTATATAACGGTTACAGTAACTTGGGACGATGTCAAATAAGAGTGCTGTGCAGACCACAAACACCCCTGACTGGGTTAGAGGTGTGGCTGAATCTGTATTCAGAAAGGCGTGGAAAACAAATAACGCGGTCTACGGAGCCACTAAAGGGACATGGTTAGCCGCTTGCTAGCGGTAGCCTGTTACATTACAGTACATAACCTTTCACTTACCACATAAACTGAGTAAGGAGAGATGACTGATTGGATGATGGCGACTGATTTGCAGATCCTGAGCACCACTGACAAACATCTAATCTTGTAAAATGTGTGGTAAGTAACGTTACTAACGAGTGCTGCTCCATACATGTGATCGCGAATCTCGAAAGTGAAAGTAAAAAACAAGCGCGCATTCATAAGCGATTTCAATGCCCCGCATATTAATAACAGCTCCCTGATGCCCGCAGTTTATATACATTATAATTACCCGACGATATAATTGCGACAGAAGATATTGTTTAGAGCTAGCGCAGGACCGCTAACACACGTCACCCACACTGACCTGCTGTCCCTCTCATATTTTTCCTCCCATCTCGTATCTTTTCCCTTTAGGGGTTCCATTTTTTGAAATGGAAATGTTCTAGCCTTATGAGTAGTTGATTTATGCTAATCAACGGACTGTGTTAATAAGTGGCGTCATTCGGTTATGTTTATTATATTAATATGTTTCAGCACGTTACAATCATAAGGCTTGAGTTAAGGTAGCCTATTTTCTGAATTAAACAGTTTATCATACAGATTGAAAGCGTGAATCCCGTTTCTCTCCCTCTCTCTATCTGTTATGGGTGTTTGTGCGTGCATGCAGGGGAGAGGTGCGATTTTCGAATAATAATTGAATAATACCCAGCAATTTTCAAATATTATTTTTGCTTGGAATGTCCATCCCTACTATTTTAGTGAAAAACTTGGTGGTAGTTCACCCAAATCTGCCATGTGGGTGAGTAAATTATGACAGAATTTTATTTTTTGAGTGAATTATGCCTTTAAGACAATCCTAAAGGCACAAATACACAAAGACCGAGATACGATCCCTGCAAACCCTACATTTAAAAAGACGCTACGTACATTGATAGACATATACACACTGATGGCTGAACCTGGTTCACTGGGTTTGCTTCAGGGTTTCATCACTGAAAGATAGAAAAGTGCTCTTGGCACATTTGAGGTCTATGTGATTTTATTTTCTTTTTGGCTTCAGGCTGCGAGAGAAAACAGAACACTGATAGTTTAGTGTAAGACAAATATCCTAATATTTTTTGGGTTTCTGTGTTAGCTTAGATGAGATTATTTCTCACAAGTCACCAAGATGCTGTGTTTCTCCACTTAAAATCTATGTGAAATGGCACTCATTTTAATCCTCCAAAAGCTTTAAAGTTTTGTATTCAATTATATTAAAATGGTCAGAATTATCATGTCATGTTATTGGTGGGTTTTTGTTAAATGTGAGCCTAAATCATCACAATTAAAAAAACCAAAGACTTAAACTACTTTAGTCTGTGTCCACTGAATTTATTTAATACACGAGTTTCACAATTTGAGTTGAATTACTGAAATAAATGAACTTTTCCACGACATTCTAATTTATTGAGATGCACCTGTATATGGGTGTGTGTGAACAATTCATGTATAAAAGATGATTTCAAAGTGCTGCTGTCAGCTAAAGTCTGAAGCTATGATTATAAAGACCACTGAGAACAATCTGCCCACACACACACACACACACACACACACCTGCATCATTTAGCTTTAGAAATCAAGCCTGTCCAAAGGAAAATGTAACTGCTAAATGTGAAGTTCCTCTTTCTGGACATTTTTTGTCAGATGTTTCTCCTAAATAATAATACAAACTAATAAACTGTTATTATACAATAAGTGTATAGAGCCATAAAATCAATATGGATAGCAGCTCAGATCATTCGCTTTTCAATGAGAAACATCTGAGTTCTCCTCTGAGACATTATGAAATCTACTGGAGTCTTTTTCTCAGGAGAAAGATTTGAGACTCAAGATAGTGGCAATCAAATTAAATCTTTATCGGCAGGTGGATTTGCCACATGCTAATCAAATCTATGTTGATGTTGTGGCGTCAAGCTATTAGAATGAAGTCAGACTCTATCTCAAGTTTGTGCTTGTGTTTACAAAACATCAGACTATGTGGGCTGACGTTGTAGATGCTTCAGCCTGGAACATCAGCTGCATTATGGGTAATGAGCTGGTGGCCTAGGATCTTGGTTAATGGCTAAAAAGAAGAACAAAAATAGCGCCTGTCATGTGAATCACATATGAGACTTGAGTTTGACATGCTCCTACACTGAAAAAAAAAACTGACATAGAAACAGTTGACTCAAATTTCACTTTACATCACTTGCTCACCAGTGGATCCTTTGCAGTGAATGGGTGCCGTCCAAACAGCTGATAAAAACATCACAATAATCCACACCATTCCAGTCCAGTATTTTCCACAGACTTGGACTCTATTTGTGGTGGCATATATGCAAATTCATTCTCTGCCAGCAGAAGGCGCTTTTAGATTGTGGAGAAATAGAGGTTTCCCCAGTAACGGCTGTACACAAAGCAGAGCTCCGCTCACAAACGCTGCTTTATCAGGCATTAACATGCAAGATGAAATGAAAATGACATCCAAAATTTTCTGAAGACAGTCGGTTTCCTTCAGAAATACAGTGATATAAAAACACCCGCACCGTGTTTCGATTTTGAAACGTGCAGTGCTCATGTTTATTCAACGAAGTCAAAGCTTTTTGAAAAAAATCTATTTGTGGCGGTCAGTTTTGATATTGTGGTGGGCCGCCACAAATAAATCAATGTATGGGAAACACTGCAGTCCATCAGGTAACATCTTGTGAAGTGAAAAGCTGTGTTTGTAAGAAACAATCCATTAAGACGTTTTAACTTCAAACTGTTGCTTCAGGTCAAAATACCAGTCCATAATCCATAATAATGCTTTCTCCAGTGAAAAAGTCGTCTCGTCTGAATCAGGAGAGAAATCTGCACAGATCAAGCACCATTTGCAAGCCAAAACAGTCCAAAATGGCTCTAAAGATTGATTTTCACTGGAGGAAGCATTATTATGTTCTCGTTTTTTGGCCAGAAGTGATGGTTTAATGTTAAAACATCTTAAAGATGGATTTGTTTCTTACAAACACACAGCTTTTGCCTTCACAAGACATTGAGTGATGGACTAGAGTAGTGAGGATTATTGTGATGTTTTTATCAGCTGTTTGGACTCTCATTCTGATGACACCCATTCACTGCAGAGGATCCATTGGTGAGCAAGCGATGTAATGCTTAATTTCCCCAAATCTGTTCCTGTCAGTCCTATGTCTTGTTTCCCCTCCTCTCGTGGCCATTTTTGGACTTCCTGTTCCGTTCCTCGTTATGTCTTCATTAGTTTATTAGTCTCCAGCTGTGTTCTA
>JAFVLL020007668.1:0-12847 GCA_021397915.2 Tor tambroides
TATATACACACATACATACATATATATACACACACACACACACATACACAAGACCTTATACTGTAAATGTTCCAACTTCATGATTTAGAAAACTAAAAACCAAGTACACCGAACCAAAACAAAACAACTGTCCATTTTGCTGCTCGCGTCCAGTATAAAGCGCATATGTATTCTTCATGTACAAATCCTATGGTACAAACAAGCGGATTTACTCACCAAACGGCTCGGTGAACGCCTTCAAACTCGTCATGTTCACTACAATTGTTTCAAACATAGGAGATGATCGATGATGACCTTTACACGATGTTTAAATGTTGTGTACGGCGCCGGTGTTTCACCTGTGAGCGCGTGCTGTCCCGGTAGATAGAGCCTACACGAAAACGTTCAAACTACCTGCTCTAACTTTTCCTGCACGGAGTATCAGACATCTGCTTGTGTGACGTGAGCTATGAGAGAACAGAACGCTCTAGTGTCTCTCTCCCACACAAGGAAATTGCGTAGATGCGCGAGCATTTACGCCATAGATAACGCCATATTTTCTCACCTCTGCCTCTACACACGTTTAATGTATAGATAGACACTGTGCTTGGTTTGTATGAAAGTATCAAACGTACACATAATACTTTGTTAATTAAAATTATTATAAGGTTTGATTAAAGATATCTATTGTGATAATGTGAATAAACTTACACGTATGAATGAACCAATGCACCATTAAGTAAAAAAAAAAATGTTGCCTTGCACCTTGACTACACGTGAGTTCTCAAACATATAAATAAAATAAAAAAATGTTTAACTGGGCTACATTTTAATTTGTAGGAAGCGGACATAAGTACGCTTGGTTTTTGTCTTTATTTTACAGGAAATTAAAACATATACAGTTGTAGGCTATATGCTGCATCTTAAAGTGTGCAAAAAAAAAAAAATGCAGATTCTGTCAACTATGAACGTCAGTCGCAACCTACATTTATTTTGTTGGGCGTATTACTAAAAATAACCATATTAAAAATAACCCTATGACCCAATATGTATAAGACAGTGGTTGGGGAAAAAAACTCCTCCCTCTAAAATACAAGTTTTAGTGTGTCTGTATTTCAGAATGTCACCACTGCGGGTCGCTATAAGCACATGGTATAACAAATATATTACTTGTCTAATAATAAATTCTGGAAAGAATAACAGAAGGAATTGTTTTGCCGAGGTCTGGCTTGCTTAGTGTATTATCTGTAAAGATAACATTTTAACAGCGTACCCAGAGAAGAATTCGGTTCGATTAGCTATATTTATTTTTATGTATTTTATTTTTCACAAGTAAATTTTGTAAATGTTGATGGGTTTTTGTTTTTGGTATAAAGAAATAAGATGGAAATGCTGCTTTTCTCATTCATTCTTTGTGCTGTAATACAGTAGGTAAAATGAAAATATGTTATTCTTATCCAATAATGATATACTTGTGTGACAAATCATTCAAACTTCAAAGATAAAAGTTCATCAATTATGTAATGCTCCCTGTTTTTAGTGTTTTTTAAATCAGTGTGTTATGAATAAAATGTATGTTTTTTGAATGAGAATTGTTCTCAGTGTTATGATGAAACAAGCTTATTTTGAGACCTATATGAAGTGCTTTGTTGGTCCAAGTGAGTTTTGGAGGTGAGATGAACCGTTTGGCCAAGATTCATGTTGGTAATGCAGACTGTATGAACAGTTTTGAAAATGTGGTTTCAGTACTGAACGATGCTTGTTAGCAATCGAAAAAAACTGTAAATATAATTAAAAGTATAGGCTTTTTGAGCACATCTTTGGGTGCACAGTAGTGTTCCACATGCACAATAGTGACAAAGCACAATCATGTTTTACTTATAGAATAGTGACAGAGCACTATAGTGTTCTACAAGTAGAATAGTGACAAAGCAAAATAGTTGCACATGCAGAGTAGTGACAGAGCAGATGTGTAGAATAGTGACAGAGCACAGTGGTGTTTACATGTGGAATAGTGACAGAGCAGAATAGTGTTCTACCTACAGAATAGTGACAGAACAGAATAGTGTTCTATATGATGAACAGTGACAGAGCACAACAGTGTAGAATAGTGACAGATCAGTATAGTGTTCTATATGCATAAAAGTGACAGAGCACAGGGGTGTTCTACATATGGAATAGTGACAGAGCAAAATATTGTTATAGAATAACGAGAGCAGAATAGTGTTCTATATATAGAATAGTAACAGAGTAGTGTTCTAATAGTGACAGAACAGAATAATATTCTATATGGTGAACAGTGACAGAACACAACAATGTAGAATAGTGACAGAGCAGCATAGTGTTCTACATATAGATTAGTGACAGATCAGTATAGTGTTCTATATGCAGAATAGTGACAGAGCACAGTGGTGTTCTATATATTTCACTGGGACAGATCAGAATAGTGTTATAGAATTATGAGACCAGAAGAGTGGTCTATATGTTGAACAGTGACAGAGCAGAACAGAGTTCTACTTATAGAATAAGGAGAGAGCAGGATAGTGCAGAGCAGTGTTCCATATGCAGAATAGTGATAACACAATAGTTTTCTACATGTAGAACTGAAACAGAGAATAATAGTGTTCTATGTGTAGAAATTTGTCTGAGCCTAGTGTTCAATATGCAGATTAGTGACAAAGCAAGACCACATTTTGTGCTTAAAGAGGATCTCAGTTTAATGAGTAATCAGTTCTTCCATAATTCTCTTCAAGCTCATTTTATGACACAGTTCGGTTATTCCATCTATATATGTTAATGTTGGCTTCACTTCATTGAGGTGAAGTATTAGATGTATCCATGTAGAAAGAGAACATTAATACTCTTCTTGGAAAGTGGAAACCAGAATAATTAGCTGCTCGCTATGTACTAAGTGATCCATTGTTGAAAATGGCAGGCCATGGTGTGATATACAGCCTTGCAATGGCCAGTTTTCATTCCTCATGTGGTCCGTTAAACAACAGAGGGTTCGAGAAGAGGGGCAACCTAAATGAAAAGCGAGTGGCTACTGTTATTCTTGTGGTAATGAAATTTAGCACTTTATCTGCAGGGCTAATTACTGAAATATGAACCTATCTCCAATCATGTCTTACTCATGTGTGTTTTCTTACTCATTTTTATTCCGTGAATAATGAGAGTGGGAGAGTTACTGCAGAGCATCTATATTAGCACAAGACATCCTGACCATAACAGTGATTTACACATCAAATTTTATAAATGAATTAAATGAAATAAATACATATATAATAGAGAATAGTGGTAGACTAAAACATTTTTTTTTCAGTGTCTAGTTCTAAAATTACAAACTGAAGATTGGATGGAAAAGGTTTATTTTAAATCAATTTTTGTGGTCTTACATCTATAAAATTGTAAAATGATGTAATGGATGGTAATGATAAAATTATGTTAATTGAGACAGAATTGCTTAATCAGTTTTACTTCAGATTTGTGACCCTGGACTACAAAACCAGTCTTAAGTAGCACGGGTGTATTTCTAGCAATAGCCAAAAATACATTGTATGGGTCAAAATTATCGATTTTTGTTTCATGCCTAAAATCATTAGGATATTAAGTAAAGATCACGTTCCATGAAGATATTTTGTAAATTTCCTACCGTAAATATATCAAAACTTAAGTTTTGATTAGTAATATGCATTGCTAAGAACTTCATTTGGACAATTTTCAAGGTGATTTTCTCAGTATTTAGATTTTATTTGCACCCTCAGATTCTAGATTTTCAAATAGTTGTATCTTGGCCAAATATTGTCATATCATAACAAACCATGCATCAATGGAAAGCTTATTTATCCAGCTTTCAGATGATGTATAAATCTCAATTTCAAAAAATTGACCCTTATGACTGGTTTTGTGGTCCAGGGTCATATTTGGTAATTAACAAAAGGCACTACATTTTTAAGTGCAATTTATGTATTTAATCAGTAATATTGTGTAAGAGTATTCACTTCTTTCATGTTTTGAGACAAGTGGGAGTTTGATAAAAAATAAATAAAATAAAAACACTGTATAAAAATAAATAAAACATTTGTTTACCTCCAACTTCATTATGATAGATACTAATTTTATTTTATCTCATGATTATCAAAACTTTCTCCCAACAAAAAAAGGAGTTATTAAAACTTACATGGTACACAAAATATATACCCTCACTAGACATCTTACACTTGAAGTGTTAAAAGTTTTGAAAAAGTCATGTCTTATACTCACCTAGGCAAAGAATTGAACCAGGATTGGGAATGGTGTCTCCCCACAACAAATAAATTGTAAGTAAATTGCTTGACGCCGCTGTGTGGGATGCAAGGAAACAATTATGACAATTAGACATTTACAAAAGAATTATATTTAGAGATAGTGTTGGAGTGTCATAAGAAGCTGTTGCATTTTCAAAGAGTTTCAGACATGCTCAGAGCTGAGATATCCCCTGGAAGGAAATAAAACCTGTTGTTATTAGCATAAGTGGATAAGGACACTGCGTTTCTATTACTTCCATTTGCAATTAAAATTCCTTTGAGGTCCCTCCACAGACTGCATAAAAGTGTCTCAATAACAAGCTGAATAATTGCCCAGAAAGAGGACAACCTCGTCCAATACCTTAAAAAACATAATGAATACTCCTCTCCTAAATCACAACTGCTTGAGAATATAACAACACAGTGTAACATAAAAACATTGCTGCTTGGTTTCAAGGCCAGAATGTTTTAAGCTATTCAGGATGAGCCTTTTGTATGACTGTATGTGTCATCTTTGCTGCTAACATTTATTTGGTTGAGCACAAGTCACACACACTCTAAAGGGCTCAGGGACCACTGCTCTGCCATTTATGTGACATTTAAAACTCCTTATGCGGTCCAAGATGGTCCTATCTGAATGATATCTGTTTAGAAATGCACACATTCACGCACAACACAATACTGAATGACTTGTGTTATTACTGAACATCATCTCTGCTGATTCATTCAAATGCCAAATAATAGTGGAGAAGCTCTTTAAAGCTGCAAGATAATAGTAAATGAGAGAAAAAAAGAGAATGACTATAATAAAATGATGTGTCTGCTTGCCAGCAGATGCTCTCTCATAAAGAGCATTTTAGTCTGAAAACAGCTGATTGTCTGATTCTGACATAAATGCTTCCCATCAGATCATTTTAAACTTTAATGAACAGCATTTAGGCATACTTTGTGGATGTGTGCATGTTTATGATATAGCAGCATTTGGCCTAAATGACTAAAACACTACATAAAAATTTTGTAGGTTTTTGAAACATATGAGGCATAAGAGCAGAAACACTTGTGTGTTCTGGATGATGGATGAATCTATGAATAATATGAAGTTGTACAGTCTTTAATCTGTCCTCCTGTCACATACGTTACACTGCAGTGCATTTCACACCAGCTAAAGCTGATGGAAACCCAGTGCACAGCCTCAGGGGCTTCCCAGGTTTTCACATGTGGCCAGACACATTATGCGTTTCAAATAAGGGTGCTTCTCAAATGCTAGGCTGCATCCTTGTAAGGCTGAAAATGTTATTGTTATTAAATGTCTTCGTTTTGTGTCCTTCCTAAAGATTTTAAAAATCTTTATTGACTGACTTACAACAAAACAAAACATAATGCCTTCATCTCTGAAAACATTTTTTTTGTCTTGAATTTAATTATGAAATGTATGGGCTCAGTGCTGACTCATTTCCTGCCAATCAATTTTTGTGAATTTTAAACTCTGCAAAGGATTGGGGATGACTGGAGGATGCAAAGGATGTCTTGATGCATCCTTCAACACATGCGAACAAAAGATGAAAAACGAAGGCTGCCTTCCAAGGATCCCTCAAATTGAGATGGCCTTCAACAACAAAAGCAGCCTTCTGACTGAGAAGCACCCTTGCTGTGTCCGAATATGCCTACTTACATAGGCAAAAACAGTATGCGAAAACCTGAAAAACGGTATGTGAAAAGAATAGTGTCAGAATTCACAGTATTTGAAAAACCGGTAAAGTACCTGGGTGAAATACTACTTCCGCTGAGATCCTGAAGTACACATTTGATGGACACTTTACTATCCCATGAGGCCACTGGAGAGGATTTGTGAATGGTAACGTTAGGTACAGAACTGACTGGAAGGTGATGTGAGGCGTATGTAGTAACGTTATGTCCCAGTTTCATTCATGCTACCTATATTCATACTATTATGATGAATGTACATTTTAACTATCACAAAGTAAGTTTCACATCAAATATATTACATACTAGACAGATTTCAAAGCTCCTGTGTTACACAGCTCATCCGGGTAACTCAACCGCGACGACGATAAAACCGCGCTCTCATACAAACGCAACTGCCGCCATCTTGTGTCTAAATTATGAATTGTAGTGACATTGAAATATGGTATGGTTGCAGCATTCGTTTCGTTGCTGGTTTGTACACTGTGATGGACTTTTATTTTAGTGGAAGCTTTAAGATACATGTCAAATTATAAAAGCTGCTTGTGTGGGTACCGGCCAACCTGTCAACATTTAATTTACAAGGAACTGACAATACCCCTTATCATTTCTTTACCCTGTTGAAAAAACCAGCATATGCTGGTTAGGTAGGTTTTGAAGCTTGGATGCTGGTTTGAGCTGGTTTAAGCTGGTCCTTAGCTGGTCATGAGCCTGAAGGACCAGCACATGACCAGCTTAAACCAGCTAAGGACCACCAGCTTAAACCAGCATCCATTCTTCAAAACCTACCTAACCAGCATGGTTTTTTCAACAGGGTATCTTTGTTTTTGTTTGATGAGTAAAATGTAAAAATAAGTAAATAAATAAACAACATAGAACAACATCAGGGTGAGTAAATATTTTTTAAAGAATCATCATCATTTGTTCTTCACATTTACAGTATTAAAAATTGGAGGTGAATATTCAAAGCGCTCTCACTCAAGTGTCAAATACCTGCACCCTCTATTAGGGATAGTCAGCCCAAAAATAAAAATTCTCTCATGATTTACTCTCATGCCTCATATGATTTCTTAAGAATTTTACAAAAAATAATCCATATCATGACTGTGAACCATAGGCCAACTGTCATGCTTGACGTAGACATTGGCATATTGTGAAGAATGATGCAAGTGTGTTGTGAAACTTGTAGGAGAAGTAATGGGGCCTGTCTCACACTTGTGGTCTTTGCACTTGACCACTTGTTTACTTAAATAACCTGTTTCCTGTATTTTAAGTGCTCATATGGGCATTAAAACCGCAAGTCTGGAGAGAACGTTTGATTAACCAATGGAACACACTATAAACATAGTGTTGTAAAAATGCAAGTAAAGTTTTTACAGAGCTTTATTTACACATTTTGTACATATAATACATTACACTTTAAAATAAACTTATACATTTCTGTCCAGTAGTCCCTGTGAATGACAATGTAATTGTGGTGCTTCTAAGTGATAAAAAGCAGTTGCAAACATTTTACAAAATACCCATACCCATCTCCATACCAATAAAATGTGCAACACTTTACATTTTACGCAAATTATGTGATGCCTAATTAAACTAGCTTACATTGCAAAGTTTCGACGTCTTGCTATTTTAGGGCACGTGAATTCCTCAACATGATGAATTATGGGATAGCCTCAGATACCATCTGAAGTGGCATTAGAGATGGTGTGGATTTAGTAGTATGTGTTCAGGGCACTGCACTTTTCAGACCTGTGGACTTACGCACTTCCCGTCGCATGTACGCACTATCAAGTGGTCAAGACCACAAGTGTGGGTACTGGGACAGACCCATGGGCCTCTGTGCTTCTGCGTCACTTCTTGCTTGAGCTACAGAACATACTGACATTTACATTAAACAGGAACTCATGAATCAGCATATGACAACTGGCCGGAAACAAAAGTTTAAAATATTAGTATTTTTCTTACACATACACACCTATCACATCAGAAGACAGGGACACATTAACTGTGGTTGTATGGATTATCGTCATGTTTATTTTGTGTGGTTTTTGAAGTGTGGGGGTTCCCATACACTTACATTATATGGAATATAAGCTGATATTTTGTCTCATATTGTTCATGCAGAACTGAAAGATGAGTCTGTGTGCCCTATCCATTAGGCAGTTGTGGCCTAATGGATAGAGAGTTGGACTTGTAGCCTGAAGGTCATGGGTTCAAGTCTCAGGTCCAGCAGGGATTGTAGGTGGGGGGAGTGAATAACCAGCACTCTCTTCAACCTCAATACCATGACTGAGGTGAGACCTTTGAGCAAGGCACCAAAAACCCCCAACTGCTCCCTGGGTGCTGCAGCATTGGCTGCCCACTGCTCTGGGTGTATGTTCACTACTGTGTGCATGCACTTGGATGGGTTAAATGCAGAGCACAAATTCTGAGTATGGGTCCCCACACTTCCCTTCCTTCCCCTTTTACAATTACATTCTGTAAAGCCTTGTTTCCTTCTGTCTTCTTTGTTAGTGGCATAAGAGAACTGACAAGTGAAACTTTTGAATTTCATCTGTTCCTGAAGGCTGTTTTCAACAGACAAGGTGAGTCCAAGTTCAGCTCATTGCCTGAATTTTGGAACCTGAATCATGGATTGATTTGTGTTCTTTGCACAAAAAGCTTTCAAGATGAAATTCACGGACTGGCCCATGGTCGCCCAACAGAAAAATAAAAAAAATAAAATAAAAATAAAATACTGAGAGCACCTTTAAATAGTGTAGTCAATTAATATTTGTTAGTAAATTATGCAGCTTGGCAGTTTCAAAGTAGTTTCCACAATACCTTTAAAGATGACACCTTCTGTCTGCTGGACATCAGTAATGTGTGTGTGTATGTGTGTGTTTGTGCTTATTCAGAACCACAATCATAAAAAGAGACACACTGCAGCCACTTGGCTCTAAACAGGACATCCCAAACTTTATTTCCTGTGTAGAGGTGTACTAGGGGAGCAATCACAGTTAGTGGACGTCCATCTTATTAGATTGAGTGCAACACAAAAATAAACCAAAACAAAAAAAATCTCATATTTAATTATTCAGATTGAAATGAAAACAACCTAACGATCAAAACAAAACAGCGTGAAATAAAGCGAAAAGTGCAAGAGAGAAAGAAGAGATGAGAGAGAGAGGAGGAAAATAGAGTTAGCTTTAATAAGCCCATGACAAGAGGACTGTGTAAGACACACTATGCCACAAGGCCACACACACTTGCATTAACATGACTCTCAGCATTAGCTTACAGCGATCAAACACACACAATGATTTGAGCCTCTCGATCTGTACAAGACAGATAAGATAATAAAACTTACAGCCTTCATTTAGACCAGCTATTACGTTACATACAATACATTCAATCCTGCTTTGGCATGAGAGCTTTCTGCCATGTTGTTTACACTGCCAAAAACAGCATTTTGTCTTGTGTTTCTGGATAAATATTTGCTTTTTTAATATTTAATTTTTATCTTTTTGTTTTTAAGCATGAACCTCATTAAAATGTGTTAGATTTATGCTTGAAACAACAACAAATAATTTGAGATGTTTTCTGGTAAGAAACAGAGAATATAAGACAAAATGACTGGTTAAGAACAATATTCTCTGCAGTATAAGTGGTGTTGCAAACCTTTATACATGTTATAAATTTATACATTATAAATAAGTGAAATGTAGACATTTACACACATATACGCACTGTTCAGGAATACCAGGAACATTTTTACACATATACACTGCGATTGTTTACAACGTACAGCCTACATAATTTCACTGGACACATTAATGCAAGATGTTAGTGAGGCCTTGGATTGGAGAGTTAGAGGAGAGAGAGAGAGAAAGAGAATGATAGAGAGACGGGGGAAGGAAATAATATTATCAAAGACTAGTATTAAACCCCTGAAAGACTAGAGTCCATCTGAGCAGTGAGGAAGAGAGAGGGGGTTTAGGAATGTACGACATACACAAGGCAAACCCTGATGCTTCACACACATTCTCCTAATGTTTTACAGACATTTTCCAGATGGTTCACTGATTTTTGCAAGATGGTTTACAGACTCAGAGCAGATAAATAACGGACTATATGTTCCCTTAATTCTTACAAATATCACAGACTGCTCCAGACCGATCAAACAAACACATACTCGCACACACGTACCGCTCAGCGAAGAAACTAGAACAAAACAAGCTCTATGCAACAATCAATCCAAAAGGCAATATTTGTCATTCTGAAGTCTCAAATAAATATGTCGCATTCTCTCTGTGATAACGGCGGAGCGGTGACTCTGCCTTCATTCTACTGTACAGTATATACATACACACCTGAACGCTTCAGTGACAAAATATTTCATACTGTTAAATAATACAACCACGGCAACAACCAAGCAAAGGGCCTTGATATATTGCTTCCTTCGTTTGTACACGTGCTCCTGTACTAAACGACAGATACTGCCTTTTTAATATACATGTGCAATTTAAAAAAAAACAAACAAAAAAAACATTTAAATGAAACTTACGGACAGGAAAATCAAACGAACAAGCAAACGAAACAAAAATCTGAATATCTATACAGCTTTCAAACCTCTGTCGACTACATTAATGAAGGGTATTCTGCGTACTATATACAGACAGGTTAGCATCCATGCATTGTCAACACGAAGCACATTAACATTCCAAATATGGACATGGCAAACAAGGGGGCGGGGTAAGGGAGGGGCTAGGTTCCACAGGGGGGCGGTTCCAATGCTGCCACGCCCTGATTTACAGACCACAGAGCACAGACGCACAATTGCTGACCCCTGCTCTGCCAAAGCAAATACATGTACAGTATAAACCGTAGAGACCATGTACAGTTTGAACGCCCCGTACGGAGAGGCGCACCTGCGGTCGGTTGGTGTGACGGCTAGCGAGCAGCACGTACAGCAAGAGTCCGTGAAAGTCTTCTCGGCAGAACTTGGTATGGCTGTAATTCACATGGTTTCACCAACTTCACTCCAACTTCATCTGTTTGTTTATTGGTTAAATAGATATTAGGCTTCAGGAAAAAAAAGTCTTTTTATTGATGTTGGTTTTGTCCTTCTTTGTTTGTAGTGCCTTTCTTGTGGATCTTAGAATTAGCAAGCAACAGCGGACCATCTTCATCCGGGATTGAAGGTCATCATTGAAGGCTTCCTACAGAAATGCCCTGGAGCTGGTACAATATAGTTTCCTTTCATTCAAAATGTGAAACAAAATAAAACAAACACAACGAAAAAAGAAAGAATAAACAGCTATTCAAGTGAAATTTTTCTTCTCTTTCAAAATCAAGCTACTGACACTACGAACTCCAACACAGAATCCCTTTAAAAACACTCTTTCGTTACAAGAAAAGGTGTTCAGATGCAGTAAAAGAGCTGTAGGCTGGATCCCTTCGGTACAAACACCTATAAGAAATGTCACCAAGGCCTCTTTATCCTTGCAAGGACATTTTTGGTGTGGGTAAAAAAGGTACGACTGGAAATACAAAACCCACTTCAGGGGCTGTGTGGCACACTGCAGTTCTCCATTAGAAAGATTTTCCCTTTGGCAAATTTGGTGCAAACTACACAATAGATGAAGTCCAAAATATCTACGTCAGATCTACTGTGCTCAGTCCAGAAACATGTTTTCATATATTTACTTACCCACTAAGACTGAAAATCGAACTTTGGAAAGGAGAGTGAAAAATCCTGCAATTGCATTTTCAAAATTTAAAACCGAGCATTTTTTTTTTGTTTTTTTTCAGTTCCTTTGTTAAACCATGCTATCCTAAAGATGTTTAGAGTCAAATTCAGATTAGTTCTACAATTTCTGCTTTTAAAATCGACCTACGTCTAAAACCTTGACTATTCTACGAGATTTGCCTTATAGCTCCGTATGCAGCGAATGTACAAAGAAGCAATCTCAGCAGGGCTGGAGGGAAAGCGTGCCCTCGTAAACTCCACATAGATGAGTGACTGACTGTATCTGTATGAGCATGTTTATCAAGCAAAAGACTACCAATTATACATGCTTGCAAATTGTGTGTCTGAGAATGAATTGCTGAAAGTATGGCCACAGGTTTTGCCTATTTCTCGTAGTGTGTATGTATGCTTGGACGGAAAGTAACAGTCATAATTGTAAACTCTCAATGTGATGTTGGCAAAAGCATGTCACATGCTGGATTATCTTCACTACGCTGACCTCACACACGGTCCATCGATTGCATAAATTAATAATCAAATCGGTAACAAACCGCAGTGTGTTTGTACTAGAAAATTCAGGATGCTCCTTAACCCGAGCTCTTTCGATAGCACTTTACAATCTTTGAGAGCGTCAGATCAAGGCTTTTAAATCAAAGTCTTGCACTAGTGCACCTCTGGTCTCTAAAGCGTCGGCGCCGGGAGAGATTAGAGCTGGCATACTGCACTCTCCTTATTGTTATTCTCTTTCTGAACCGGAATGAACTGCACCAGTGCAAGAGCGGGATAAAAACTGGCCTTCACAGGAACTAGAAGCTGCTCGAGAACAACAAAAGCTGTTTAGGAGGAGCGGCAAAAGTTGACCCCTTTCGGTTAGGACCGCTCCGATTACTTCATCTGTAAACACATAAGTAGTGTGTCTGAAAAAAATCACCCAAGCAAAATTACAGTAATGCTCGGTCCCCGTTAAGATAGCAAACCTATAACACACAGCCACATTTCCCAGAGTTCCATGGCACTATGAAGGGAGCTTACAGATTCCACGGCCCCACGTGGCTTTTATACTGGTTTAGGTTAAAAAAGCACAACTACAGTAGTTAAAGGTAGCAACAGTAGCTTTTCATAGTGTAGATTTGATGTCTGAACA
>JAFVLL020007669.1:0-11953 GCA_021397915.2 Tor tambroides
TGAAGGGGTTGCAGGCACTCAGCTTCGCGTCGTGCCTAACAACGCCCTTCAGCCGTGATTTATTCACGATACAGCACGGCCTCGAGTACCTTATTGCTTACATATGAAACTAGCATTGGAAAATGAAACAATTAAAACTATTAAAATTTAAAAATGAAAAACAAAAATTGAAAGAGTCTCTGTGTGTGTGACTTAAAATTACAATTGAAAAAAAAAAAAAAAAAAAAAAGACATTATTTTTATCTTGAGAGTGGCTTATTGGTCTTTAATTTCAGACCCCTGTCCTTTTAAGGAAACAAAGAATAATTACCTTCTTATAGTTCAAAGAGTCATACATGTGTAGTAATCTGAAAGCTCATCAAGTCCCATACATACAGCGCAAGGCCTATCATAGACAGCAGAGCACTGATTGCATTCAACACCACAGTGACAAGCAGCTGTAATACACAAAACCAAAACACAATGAGAAGGCATCTTAAAAAGACTGTTTATGATTATTAAAGACTTACCAGAAAATAACTTGGAGACCGAGCTGCAAGAACAGACACCGCTCCAAATACAAAGAACTAAAGGACAAAGAAATGCTTCAAATTAGTCCATCGAAACAGATCAACAGATTAACAGATCAGACAAAATTAATTAGGGTCTTAAAAATCAAACAACTTCCCATCAATCTAAATAAATAAATAAATGTGGAATTCATGTAATCAATTCTGATTATTAATTCTGATTAACTCTGTAAATGGACTCTCTCATTTTACAACAATTTAGAAACACGAATAATCAGAATCAGAATGAGGTAAAATTCTTACCATACCAGCAAGCCAGAATGGAGCATCAGACATCAAAATGTCATCTTGTACCCGAGATCTTGCAAATAAAATTCCTGTCATGAGGATTCAATCTGCACAATCTATAAAACAAGAGAACAATGCCATTTATACACCACTTTGTATTGTGAGGAATCTCAAAAAGTGCATTTTATTGCATTACATTAAACAATAGTTCAATCACATTATAACCCTTAATTCACTTGCTTCTGAAACCTGTGATTTTTTTTCTTCAAAAAGAGGCATCTAGCAGAATGCTCGAGCTGTTTTTCCCCATACAGTGAAAGTTTATGGTGTCAGATTGCCAAACTTTAAAAAAAGACAAGCCCTATAATCAGAGATGGGTGGAGTATATTGTACTCAAGTTTAAGGACAAGTACTTACAGAAATAATTACTCAGAGGGCCACAGTGATCAGGAGTGAAGAGAGCTGTGAGCAAGGGCATGGGTGCAGCCTCTGTGTTGCCAGATCCACCTATAATAAGAATAATGACTTGTCTTTTCCACTTAATTTGACACTTGCAAGTTGATAAAGTGGGAAGTTGCAGTTTAGGGTTAATGATATCTTTATCTTATTTGCAAAGATTTGAACAAATTTTGGTTTATTTTTTTCGGGTTTTTATTTGTTTTAATAATATCTGGCAACATTGCATCGCCGACACTTAAACTGACAGCAGTCAAAAAATCCCATGGATGGGTCTGCTGACAGGACACCACATTCGATAACACAAACCCATCATACTATTATCTGTTAAAAATGTTATTAACACTACTAAAAACAGTAGCATTTAACACTAGTGCACAGATTTGTAGAACAAGTACGCCTAGGTTACAGAATGAAATGAAATGAAATATGCAAATACTAGCCATGAAGATGTGTACAGTAGCTATTTAATTCAGTATAGTAGGCTAGTTAAATTTTCACTAATATGTATTGTTGCATGAACAACTGATAAAATTATCCACCCCTAACCTATAGTAAAGTAGGCTATTAACAAATTTTGATGCAATAAATATGGTATAATTTAACATAGAAAACATCTCTCACAAACATCTACATGTCTGTCACTTTTAAAGTGTTTAGTGAATATAATCAGTTGTATTTGTAGGGGTTATTATAGTACAATTCTTAACCCTACCGAAGACCTCACTAATTTTCAAACCCTTGTTACGGCCATGCTAGCAATGTATGTTTATGCTGAAATATATTCAGCATTTGTCTTTTCAACTTTGCTATCGTGTGTCATTATATTTATCGAGGTGGCTTGTGCGTTTTATGTTTCGCTCTTCAGAAGTGTGACGTGATTTCTGGTAAGGGCGCATAGTAAGCATTGTTACTGGTTTTTGCTGTGCATTGTGGGATTTTTCCCTGGCTACTGAACTTTAGTTAATCATGACTTAACTTTTCTGTGCCTCTCATATAACTATCATATGACTTTTAAATAATTGGAATATAGTGCACAAGTCATATGGACTATTTTATGTAAAACAAAGAAAAAAGAAGAGAAATCGGGAGTCTGTATCCATCATAAATTTAGCAATTTTATGAGAAATTTTTACTGATGAAATCTGCAGACTGCCCAGAAACATCTGGGCAAAACCCATGCAGTGTATTTTAATCTTTATTTGTAATGTCTGTTTCTGTGTCTGTCTCACCCCAAGTGTCACATAGATGCCCATCATCTTTGCTTTCAGAGAGCCCAGGATCTGCCATTTCCTGTTGGGGTTTGAGGTGATGGTGATCACTGTCATCCCCTCATCCTGAGACACTGTCAGAGACATCCTGCAACAGAGCAGACAGAAATGATAGAGTTGAAACTTCCTCCTCATGTTACTGCTTGAAATGTTAAGGACAACCAAATTATTATAATTTAAATAATCACAAATAGAGCACAATACACACTTTAAATGTATTTAAATAAGATGTTTCGTCCTAATTGAGGGAGGATACAGGAACACGGAGACGAGAAGTAAACTCAAATAATAGTCTTTAATGGACATCAGGGCAAGACAAGGCAGGACAAAGCAAGGCTGACAGACAGGAACACCGGGGAGTAACGAGTAGACCAGACGACACGAAACTGAACAGGCATGAACTAACATACACACGCTAATGAGACAAACACAGCTGGAACATAATTAACTAATAATCACATTAAACAGGGACAGGAAACAAACCAAATAAGGACACAAGAGGCGGGAACACATGACACACACGACAGAACCCTGACACTAATTATAATTGTTGAAATTTTTAATATTTAGCTCCTCCTGACAACAATTTATTATTCAATATTTTTGACTGGCGTTTCATGTCAACTGCTGTTCACAAGAACAAAGTGTGAAAAATTCACCTGCTCTTTGCAAAAACGAAGTTGTTGAAATTAAGATCACACTTTTCAACTTATTTCACCATGACACAATTATTCTTTACCTACATTTGCACTAGCATGTAAGTTTTACAGATCGTATGAGAAAGAGAGTTAAACTCACCTTGCATGTGACTGAGTCAGTTACAGTTTTCACACACATTAGGTGTGTTCGACTTGAAGTGGCGCCGTGCAGACCGATCGGTGGATGGCATCAAAGTACTGCGAGAGCGTTTAGAGAGCTGATGTTCCATATGCTTTTTAATCGCTCTCGCGGTACTTTGATGTCATTCACCGATCGGTCTGCACGGCGCCACTTCAATTCAAACACACCTATTGTCACTGTCAACTTCAGAACTTGTTTTTTTATCTTTCAACAGTGACATGTCATGAGAGGAATAGGAAGCTCTAAAAAATGTAAGTATGACTGCAGGTGTTTGTGGACATGATCCCGTTTAAGAAAATATTGGTGATTTTACATGAAGCAGCCTTTGAGGAGAAAACAGCTAGAAGAAACTGATGATGTTTAATTAAACAAACAACAACAATAACAACAAAAATGTTTATGCATATACATTATATATAGAGAGAGAACAAGCAAGGGAGAGACCGTGAAAAAAAAAAGAAAAAGAAAGAAAAAACAAGTCTCAACTGGTATTGCAGGTTTTACGATGAACATCAAGTTGCGACAGCACCAAGATTTCTTCCACACTCTTAAAAATGGTTCCAAAAGGGATTTTTCACAGTGATGCCTGCCATTCACCTTTTTCCTGAATGCCGAAGTCTTATCCGACTCATACCAAAATCTAGTCAAATCAACATATTTTATGAACTGATAATATAATGTTAAACCTGTGAAAATGGTTTTAAAAAAGCACATGGATCAATAGTTTAATCACTTTAGAGTGTGAAACTGACCGTCTTTTTGCAATGACTCAGCTATAATAGTTTAATGAGTGGGTAAATGACATTGACATGAAGTGCAGACATGAAAACAGATGGGTGCTCATATTCTACATACAGGTACCGACTGGGGTGAAGTTTGCAGAATTTTTTTCCCGACAAAATGATAAGAGCAGACATTATTTTAACACATTTTAATTCACACACAATATTACAGCGCTTATCGGTTACTCAGGAAAAAGGTGGATAAATATTTTTGGGTCCCACTTTATATTAGGTGGCCTTAACTACTATGTACTTACATTTAAATTAATAATTTGATACAATGCACTTATTGTGTACCTACAATTCATTTCTGCAATTACATTTATAATTAAACTGTTAATCCCTTATAGCTTAACCCACCCTTAAACCTAGCCATACCAACAAACCTGTCCCTAACCTTACCTGTATCCCACTTCAATAGCAGCAAAAGTGTTTTGCAATACAATATGAACACAATAAGCACATTGTACTTATTTTTTAATGTAAGTACATAGTAGTTAAGGCCACCTAATATAAAGTGTGACCCATTTTTGGTTCCCCAAAGAAACAAATTATTTGCTTCGTCAGTGCCATCGTGGGTTTTGGTTCTTTTGCTGTTGTAAGCTGTAAGGACCATTGAAATAACGGAAATCATTTGGCAAAGTCATAATGCAGTCAAGACCTGCCTGCAACCATCATCAACCAATCAGATTCGAGCATTCAACAACCCGTCGTATAAGTGATAGTCATTTAGGAATATTACCAAGAAAACACCTGGAACACTCCACAAGCTTGTCTATATAATGCGAAAGTCTGGCTTAGTCTATAAATGTCTTTGACTGAATTTGAATTTGACTGAATGCAAAGTTATTGGAAGAGTCCATGAGACCATTTTGGGATCAGCCCTCTAATAAATGACAGGTGTGGGGTAGCATTATAATAGCTGTAAAGACTTAAAAAAAAAATGCAGATGACAAAAGAGTTGAGGTTTAGATCTACCAGTAGAAAGTTTCTGTCAAATACATTAGAATTTTGTCATAATTTTGTCTCTGACACAAACACACAAACAAACACTATGTCAGACTTTGGAGTAATTAAAAATTTTAAATTTTTGTGAAAGTCTTTTATGCTCACTAAGGCTGCATTTATTCTATTTGTATATATTTTGAAATGACTTCATTACTCCAGTCTGCAGTGTCAAATGATCCTTAAGAAATCATTCTAATATGAAAACAAAATAAAAAGTCCATGAAAATTAAAATAACAACAGAATAATTAAAAGTCTGTGACATAACGCCCCCTCCCAGAAGGCACGACCTTGTGTCGTGGCGAAAAACCAAAAAACAAACAGGAGATGAGGGAGGGAGGGTGGAGCCTTTGGAGGAGGTAGAGGAGCAGGTGAAGGGCTGGCAAATGGGGGCGATGACGGGAGGAATGTCCAGATGGTGCAGAAGCTTTTTTATCATTATTTGATGAATTTATTTCATTCAATTAATTGTAATTTGGTGAAGGGTTAAGGGAATACATACAATACGAAAAGATTTCAAAACAGTAGGCTTCAAACACTAGTTGCCAATTTTGTAAATGGTCGGAGAGAAAAACTGGGCATTATACTGTAATGACGTGACACACATACACAATGTAAACGAAAAAATACAAATAAACAGCAAGACTAAGCATGTAATATGATATTTGTGGTGTTGCAGATTTTCTATCTAACATACATGACTGACAGTGACCTCTTTGAGTGGCTTGTAAAACTGAGGGTTCTCCACAAACTGCAAAAACAAAAAGAAACATTAATACATGATGAACTTGATTTCTGATGTCACCATGATTACTGTAGTTAGTTTGTTGTAATTTTGTGACAATACTACCTTTGCACATAGAATAGTTTCAGAATCTTCTTTCGAGCAAATCAAGACAGAGAAACTGATGGTTGCACAGAACTGAAGGGCGAAAAAGATCATCATAGTGACATCCAGTGCTCCATAGATCATCTAGAGATGGGAAAGATCAGAATGTCATGTAATAAAGGCAATTTGACAGATAATTCCAAGACCAGGGGTCTAAAAAGAGACATTTGAACCAAAAAGCTAGCTGTCATTCACCATATTTGTTAGAACACATTACCCAAACTTTTTAACCAAAAACAAGCACATAAACCTGGTTGTTGTCTGCATATAGTCTAATATTAACACAGCTATACATTTTCATACAGACAGAAACAACATGTTTCCAAAATTAAGTAACTGGCTTTTATGTTGTCACTGTACTGAAGCCAAAGCAACTTGGAAATCATCTCGATTATGTATGTAATTCCCTCTTTGATAGAGGGAACAGAGACATTATACTGATGTATGGGGTCTCACTTGGGAGCCCAATCACCCCTGAGTAATACAAGAAATGGCCAATGAACATTGGCAAGTGGAATTTGCGTGCCACTCCCCCATACATATGGATATATAAGATGGCAGTGTGCATCCGCTCATTTGGGTTTGTGCTGAGGAGCTGAGACCACGTCCCGGCCATTCAGTGGGGTAGTTCAAGGTTGTGACAGGAGGAAGGTAAAATCTCTGTTCCCTCCATCAGGGAAAGAGGATTACATAGGTAACCAAGACATTCCCTTTCTGTCAGTCATGTTCGATGTTACATCTATACTGACGTATGGGGTCAGTATGGAAAGCGGCACAACCAGTAAACTTTGTTAGGTGTTTTGGCAGTGTAGAGAGAATGGACAGTGATGTGGAGAATACACACATGGACTGATCCAAAGGGCATTTCTACATATGGAATGAACCTTTGCGCTTGGTTTCACCCAATCGCACTCTGCAAATATCTGTTAGAGAGGTGTTGTGCACTAAGGCCCAGGAGGAGGCAACACTCTGAGTAGAGTGTGCTCTCACCTCAGGGGACGAGGCTCATCTTGTGTCTTTTATGCCAAGGCAATGTCATCCACTATCCAGTGGGCCAACCTCTGCTTGGAGACAGCCTTTCTCTTCTGCTGACCTCCAAAGAGCTGGTCAAAGCTTCTGAAGCTCCGTGTGTGGTCTACGTAAATGTGTAAGGCGAGGATGGGACACCGCATGCACAAGGGCTGGGTCTGTTTCCTCCAGGGGCAAGTTCACTACCTGGCCCCAGAAGGGAGTGGTGGGAACTTTGGGCACATATCCAGGCTGGGGTCTCAGGATCAAAATTCAAGGCAGATTTCGCCACATGATAATGGTCTCCTATTCTCTTGATGGAAGTGAGCCTGATCAGGAGCACTGTCATAAGAGATGGGATGTTAAGCTGAACTGACTCAAGTGGCTCAAAAGAAGCTCTCTGCAAAACAGAAAGGACCACAGAGAGATCCCATGAGGGGATGAGGCATGGTCTTGAAAGATTTAGCATCCTAGAAAGGAAGTCCTTCCTCAGGGAAATCCGCCAAAGAGGGGCTGTTGTGAGGAGCATCAAGATCAAGAACCAGTTCCAGGTGGGCCAGTAGGGTGAAACCATGAGAACCTGCTCCTTGTCCTCCCTGACCTTGCACAGTGTCTGCCAATGCAGGGCTAGCTGTACTGCCAGCAACTCGAGGCAACTGATATGCCACTGCAGTCAATTTCCTGTCCAGGAGCCCGAGGCTGCCCATAGAAAAGCAAGGTCTGACCAAGGGGCTGAATGAACAGTGTCAGATAGGCGTGATAGTCATGTGATGTGTGCCCCGGCGCCATGTCCATCTTGGGACTGAGGTGCACAGCCAGCGCTGAAGCTGTCTCATATGCCTCAATTTGAGCAATGTTACCGTGGTTGTGGATGCCATATGCCCCAGGAGCCTCTGAAATTGCTTCAGTGGAGCTGCTGTTCTCCCCCTAAATGCATTCAGGCAGTTTAGCACTGACTGGGCATGTTCGTTCGTGAGACACACCATCATGTTGACTGAGTTCAACTCCATACTGAGAAAAGAAATGCTGTGCACAGGGGAGAGCTTGCTCTTCTCCCAATTGAACTGAAGCCACAGACGGTTGAGGTGCCTGAGCACCAGGTCCCTGTGCTCACACAAAAGATCTCACGAGTGACCAGCCAGTTGTCGAGATTGTTGAGAATACAGATGCCCACTTCCCATAAACAGGTAAGGGCACCCTCCAAAACACTGGTTTGATTTATCCATCCTCTACAAACTAGTCCTGACTTTGGCAGTGGCTTGTTTGGCATAATAAAATGTAATACTTTTTGGATTCAATTTGAGGATGCTGATAAAAATACTGGCTAAATTTGATTTAGTTTTCTTGAATATCTTGAATCAGCAGTAGGCTAAACTGCTAGATAGATCCGCTATCTGTGGGTGACATACCTTAGTCAGGGTAGTGCCATATTTAATTTTTGAGGAATAAAACAAAGGCTGTGAGGGATAGAAGTAGAGTGCATTGAGTGGATTGTTCTGTTGTTTAACAACATATCATTTGTTAAGCTGACAAAACATCTTTCCAAACAAAAAAAATTCAGTAGATAAAAACTCCATAAAACAGTTTTAAAAGTTGTGAGTTATGAAAATTACATAATCTAGGACATTTGTACAGTGCACGTGAAAACTGTAAGGACAGTATATCCCTCACAGCCTTGTTTTCATGCTTGTTCAATTCAACATGGCATCTAACCTGACTAAGATCTACTGGACAACTGCCACTGGTGGTATAGACCAGTGGTCCCCAACCATGTTCCCAGAGCACCCCCAACACTGCACATTTTTTCTTAATCAAACACACCTAAGTTAATGCTAAGGCAGCTCATTAGTAGAGACTCCAAGACCTGAAATGGGCCAGACAAAGGACATGCAAAATGTGCAGTGTTGGGGGTACTCCAAGGAATGTGGTGGTATGTGTGACTTGAAATTTTATGTGAAAAATAAATTGAAATGATTTGAAAAGTGTCTCATTGGAATTACTAAAAGATATTACTCAAAGACCAAATTGACACCTGTGTCCTAAATATTTAAAGAAAATAAAGAATAATTACCTTTATCTTACCTTTGTATGCGCATCAGACAGAAATACGCTCAAGTCACATGAATATATTGCAAGGCCTATCACAGCAAGAACAGTGCTGACATTATTCAGCACCACAGCAATGAGCAGCTGTAATACACAAAACACAGAGATGGGATCTTAAAAAAAAAAAACTCTCCAAACCAGAAATGTCTGAGTGTAAACTACTGTATGTGTTAAAGACTTACCAGACAAAAACTGGGAAACTGAACTGCAACAATAGACACCATTCCAACTACCAGAGGCTAAAAGAAAAAACAAATAAATGCATCAAAACAAGTTCAGACAAAGTTTAATTACGGTAATGAAACCAACCGGCTTCCCATCATTAAAAAAAAATAAAAAATCATCAAAATGTGAAAATGTGTAATCAATACCCTGATTATTAATTTTGATTAACTTTGTGAATGGAATCACTCATTTTTACAACAATTTAGAGACACAAGAATAATCAGAATGAAATGTAATTCTTACCACACCACCAAGCCAGGATGAAGCATCAGACATCGCAATGTAAGAGTGTGTCCAATGGTCTACAGCTAAAGTCCCTGTCATGATATTGAGAACTCCTACTATAATCTGCACAATCTATAAAACAAGAGAACAATATAATTTATAGACCACCACTTTGTATTGTGATGAATCTCAAAATGTACATTACATTTTATTGCATTACATTGAACAATAGTTCAACCACATTATATCCCCTTCATTGCAATTTCTCAAATTCAAGTGTGCCTGGGGCTTAATTAATTTGTCTAAAACCTGTGATTTTTTTCTTTTGAGGAACACAAAAGGAGATATTTAGCATAATGTTCAAGCTGCTCTTTTCTATACTGTGAAAGTGGATGGTCAGGCTGTCAAACCTAAAGCTCCATAATGATGAGCTATCCAGGGTTTTTAAAGACTTTGAAGCCCCCTACAGTTAAGTGAGTGAAATTCGTTGGATACATGCACATATCGTCTGCTTTTTTAAAATCATGTATAAGATTTACATTCATAAAGTGTGCAAAAACTAAGCCTATTATATTTTTTAATTACACTGAGTTCAGTCCTGAAATGAAACTGTGTATGCCATAAAAACTTAGTTTACTTACATTCATTTGATTAAAATTGTTCAATCAATTAATCATAATTTAATAAAATGCTAGGGCTGGAATACACTACACAACTTTTAAAATCTGGACATATTTTAAAACACTTGGCAGCACACACTTGCAGACTTTGTAAATGGTTATAGAGAAAGATTGGGCATCATACTGAGACACACTGATCAACTGAGAATCACACACTACCACACCTTTACATTGTTCCAAACACAACAAAATCATTGAAATGCATGACTAATGAAAACATAGAATCAGCTGAAAATATATAACATGTCTGATATCCACCGACTGACTGGAATAATTGTCTGGAGCTACAAAAATCAGGAGACTGTACCCATCATAAATTTTGCAATTTTATAAGAAATCTGTCAAGACCCACTGCTGAAAATCTACAGACTGCCCAAAAAACATCTGGGCAAAAGTGTTGTAATGTCCGTTTCGGTTTATCTCACCCCAAGTGCCGTATAGATCTTCGTCATCTTTGCTTTTATATGCTGTGATTTGGCACACACCGGACTGTCGCACAGAGAGCCCAGGATCTGACACAGTATCAGCCATATGCTTTTGGGGTTTGAGATGATGGTGATCACTGACATCCCCTCATCCTTAGACACTGTCAGAAACATCCTGCGACAGAAATGATAGAGTTGAACCTTCACTCAGGTGTTAACAGCCAGTCTTCATATGTTTACTGCTTGAAATGCTAAAGACAACCAAATGATTACCATTTAAATCATCACTGGTATTAATGTATAGAGTAATTATGTCATGCTCTGGGGAAGAAACAAGCAAGGCTCTAAAAGCACACAAGGCACACTTTAAACGTATTTAAATAAAATGTTTCTTATAAATTATAATTATTATTGAAATTTGTAATATTTAGCTCCTCCTGACACAATTTATGACAAAATTTTTGATTGGCTTTTCGTTTCAACTGCAGGAAAAATTCTTTCACAACAACAAAGTGTGAAAAGTTCACCTGCTCTTTGTTCATGAAAAATGAATTTGTTGCCATTAAGATCACACTTCGACTGATTTCACCATGACACAATTTTTCTTTACCTACATTTACACTAGCAAGTGCATTTTACAGATTGTATGAGAAACAGAGTTAAACTCACCTTGCATGTGCTGAGTCAGTTACAGTCCAGCAAAGTTTCACACACTTTGTCAGTGTCAACTTCAGAACTTGTTTTTCATTTCTCGACAATGACACGTCATGAGAGGAGAAGGAGTTTTCAAAAAAAATGTATGACTGCAGGTGTTTGTGGACATGATCCCATTAAAGAAAATATTGGTGATGTTACATGAAGCAGCCTAGTAAACTTTGAGGAGAAAATAGAGGAAAGTGATGACATTTAATTAAACAAACAAAAAATGTGCATTTATGCACAAAATACGCATACACATATATAGAGAGAGCAAGAAAGGGAGAGAGCGTGAAAAAAAGAAAAAGAAAGAAAGAAAAAAGTCTCAACTGGTATTGCAGGTTTTACGTTGAACATCAAGTTGCGACAGCACCAAGGTTGTTTATTGTACACTCTTAAAAACGGTTCCAAAGGGATTTTTCACAGTGATCCACCTTTTCCCGGAACGCAGAAGTTTCATTTCACTCAAACCGGAATGATGCTTTACATTTCTGGTCTCCAGAGTTTCTAGTCAAATTAACTTACTTTAAGAGCTGATAATATAATG
>JAFVLL020007670.1:8569-107203 GCA_021397915.2 Tor tambroides
CTTTTGCATTTATACCTGAACATTAACCTGCTCATCCTTTGCACCCAGGCACTTGTTTGGGCCGTGATGCTTTTGTGCAGAGCTGGTGCTGGTGTGTGGGGGGAAGGGAGAGAGAAGCTATGGATACCATTTAATGGACAGCCCAGTGAAGGAGCCCCAGAGTGGGTGAGATAATCAGGCCGAGAGTGCATGTAGGAGAAGCACAGATAATTGAGCGTAGGAGAGGGAGAGAGAGAGAGATGGGAAGGAAAGGTGGGGGTGATTCAGTATAGGAGAATGGACTGGATGCGAGTGATCCTTTGCTATTGCCCATTTGTGGCGGAACATGACATCTCAGAGAGGGTACAGAGCTCAAGGCTAAAGATTAATCTTCACAAGAAGAAGAGTGCATTTTTGCCCCTGGTAGGAGATTTTAGGCCATGAAAAATGCATGTTTTGGTTTGTGTTTAGTGTAGGTAGAAAAAAGAGGCACAGCGCTGGCTCACAGAACTCTGAATACTTTGGCGAGGACAGTTCCGGTGTGTTTATGTGTGCTTAGATGCTAATTTATGCATGTGGAAAATGATGAAAGCAACATTAGTGGCAAAACAACACACACATATACAGAAACAGGGTCCAAAAAATATGTATTTTTTTGCCACACCTGGCAATGAAAGAAAATTTATGCTCATAAATATTGCTTACCGGTCGGTCACGATACTGGAATTTGCATTATTGTCTTATTATACAGGCCTATTTTTGCTCTTAATAAAGTTTTTTAGCAGTTTTTTCTTTGCATATTTGTGACAAAAAGAACTAAATCGTCAGCGCCATGGTAAAAGACATCATATTTTACCTGAGTTGTGAACGTAAGCTTGTAGTCTGTATTGAATGTGATGCAATAAAATCTGTGTACCGTGAAATAATAGTAGGAAACATCTTTATATTGAGTTGTCCTTGTGGGCTGCACACAAAAAAAACATAGAATGCATCTGACCAATGTAGTCCAATTTCTTAAACTAATGACTCCTATGAGCTCGTTCTTTGGATGAATAGTTCAAAAGGATGAGTTATTGGTTTGAAGGATACTTACTGAATCAAACTTTTCAGATTCACCATCTGACTTAATTGCAAGTATTATTTTCAGTAGTTAGTAACAAAATGAAGACAGTTTTCTTTCTGTTTTTGTCTAGTATAACAAGTATTATTTTACGTGATATATGATTTCTCTTGACAATTTAGTGCAAGGAAGCACAGACGGATCAGCTCTCCATCTCTATGTACAACATTTTGTTTCTCATTTTTTGTTTTGGTGACCTAATATGAGGAGTATTTCACATATGTGTTGCCACATGGAGAACGGAAGAAAAAAAATACTGGCCAACTGGCGTATTGTACAAGTTTGTTTTCCTTTCCCTACAAAGCCAATTTTTACTTGCAATTGGCGTTTACTGAGTGTTAATTTGGAAACCCGAGCAAAACTGAATACTCGGGCACATCTCTAGTGAATGATAAAATTAATGTGCAATATGTAAATTCATATTTATACATGATACCTGTACAAACCCTTCCGTGCAATATGCAAATTCAATATTTTTAGCATTTGTTTGACATTTCTATTTCTTTATATTCATACTAGCTGTACAGATCCATCTGCCCTGCACATATTCATTTTCTATTTCACATATCTATACATAGCCACTCTCTACCACTTGTATTTTGTATAATCTTGTTTGTATTACCCTGTAAATATTTTTTTCTTCTGTAATCCAGCTGTTTTATTTCTGTAGCGCAAGCTTTGTTTCCAATTCAAATTTCTTGTGTGAGTGAACCTCAAACAAAACTCATTCAGATTCTAAAACAAGCATATATACATTGAAACTACAATAATTAAGGCTGAGAGTCATCGATTTTACAAGAAATCTTCCACAGAGTATCACTGCTACAAAATCTGATCAGGGAGTTCATCCATTGGTGCACAAGCATTAAAAAGAAAGCAACATAGTGAAACACAGCAGAAAGCTTTTCTGTGATGTACAATTAAACCGATTCACTGTATGCCCCTGAATGCGAGATCAAAGCAAAGTGCATCAGTATGCAGAGCAGGGCACAGTATTGATTTTTGAGCTATTCCGAGGGCTCATGTAAACACAGGATCATTTAGACTGGGGATGTCTTCCACAAAAGCACACACGAGACTCCAGTTGAACCATATTGAATGCAAGCATTATTGCTCTAGCCATGCCTGTTTAGAATCTAGAGGTCAAGAAAGATTTATGACATGCCATGCGCTTATCATCCACAACCAGAAATGGTGGCGTTTTTTTTATAACACGAAGCAAAATGAAGGTCAGGTAGCACCACATCACGTCTTTACAAGGGGTCTCTCCCTCCGTTGATCTCGCCCTTCCTGATGCAGCATAAATCTGATAAGCGCACCTGAAAGAATCGCTAAACAGGATTATTCCCCGATAGGCCACTATGCTCCATGCGGTCCATTCTGAGAGAGTTCACGGAGTGCCTGGAGACCACAAGCCTGAAGGATTAAACAAATAAAAAAAGACAGATATGTGGATAGTGGCTGAACGACAGCCAGGTAAGCGAAAAATTCTGAACTCATTAATATTGAACTTTGGAGTGACAAAGTGAATTTTAATACCAAATATAATGCCAAATTCCACAGCAAGCCTGAAGCATACTGTGCCCTTCATGTGGGACTTGATTTTGAACTAGAATACTTATACACCCTCACATTACTGTTCAAAGTTTGAGGTCAGTACAATTTTTAAAAAATATTTTTAAAGAAGTCTCTTATGCTCACCAAGGTTGCATTTATTTAATAAAAAATACAGTACAAATAGTATTCCAAATTACAAATAGTATACAAATTAAAATAACTAATTTGATAAAATAAAATAAACTAATTTAGCAGGCATTACACCAGTGTTTAGTGTCACATGATGCTTCAAAAATCATTCTAATATGCTTATTTTGTGCTCAAGAAACATTTCTTATTATTATCAATGTTGAAAACAGTTGAAACTGTGATCCTTTTTAAAGGATTCTTTGGCGATAGAAAGTAAAAAAAAAAATGAAATACAAATATTTTTGTAACAATGTAGGAGTCTGTTCATTTTAATCAATTAAATATGTCCTTGCTGAATGAAAGTGTAAATAAATAAATAAAATCATACTGATATAAGGGCAAAAGTTTAAAAACCGAATCCTCATCCTATATAAAAGAGACCAAATGATATAGACTGAAATGACTGTCCATATTGACAAACCTGAGCTGACATGAATATGGTACATTCTAGACTTTATTCTCATCAAAGGGTTATATCAGAGTGACAATGATAATTATTCACTTATTCCAAAATAATTGACACATGGGAATAAATGATGTGATGCTGGACAATTAGTTTTGAAAGAAGGAGTTGCCTCAACATGTCGTCTTTTATAAGCACATTATCAATTCAATATTTTCAACCATTTACCAATGTAATTAAAACATTCTAAAGGGACAGATTATTCAAAAATGAAAAATGTCTTCTACTCACACTCATGTTACTCGTGTGCTGCTGATATACAGTATGATAGTTTGTGTGGTCCACCTTTTGTATGGAAAAGGTCTACGAGAAAAAGCAACGTATTCAGTAACTCCTTTTGTATTCCATCATACATGCAACATGAAGACGTGTAGGTGATTACAAATGTTTTAATGGCTGTAAGTAAAAGTCTCATATGAAGTGTTCTATTCAAATCTGGTACACTATAAAACACTACAAGAGGAGATTCCACATGTGAGGGACCTCGTCACAAAAATAGCACATTTCTGCAAGGCAGAGATAAAATGGGAGGATAAATGACTTGGGTTTTAGTGCTTGAGAGGCACTTTTTAAGTTAAGAAAAACTCTTAAGGAAGTTTAAGAGTATTAAAGTAAGTAAATAAATAAAAAACTGTAGATTAATTTGAGCTCAAGAGCCCTAGATGCATAAATATAACACACTACCTTCTAAAAAGGCAGTAATATTTAGTTATTTATTTTTTTTAAAGGAATTAACACTTTTATTCAGCAAGGACATGTTAAATTGACAGCAAAGACATTTACAGTGTTACAAAAGATTTCTAATACAGTCTGTGCTTTGAACTGTCCTGTCCACTCATCAAAAATTCCTGAAAACAAAAAAATTATTACGTTTTTACACAAATATCAGGCAGCACAAGTCTGTTCAACATTGCTAATAATTAGTGCTGTCAAACGATTAATCGCGATTAATCGCATCCAAAATAAAAGTTTTTGTTTACATAATATATTTATGTGTACTGTGTTTATTATGTATATATAAATACACACACATTCAGTATATGCATGCATGTGTTTGTATTTATATGTACATAATAAATATACACAGTACACACTCATATATTATGTAAACAAACTTTTATTTTGGATGCGATTAATCGCGATTAATCGTTTGACAGCACTACTACTAATATATTTTTTTTTTTCTTGGGCACCAAATCAGCATATTAAAATGATTTCTGAAGAATCATATGACACTGAAGACCGGAGTAATGGCTGATGAAAATTTGTTTTTTCTATCACAAGAATAAACTGCATTTTAAAATATATAAAACTAGAAGACAGTTATTTTAAATTGTAATAATATTTCACAATATTACAGTTTTGACTGTATTTTTAAACAAATGAAAGCAGCCTTAGTTAGCATAAAATACCTCTTTAAAAACATTAATATCAGCTTTTGCATTTTATGTCATTAATTAATTAAATTATTTATTTATTAATTATTAAACTATTTTTATTTATTTCTTTATTCGTAAAAATAGGAGAATATTTCTTCGCGTTGATTGACTGGATGATTAGCCGGGCAAGCAGGCTAAGAAACATTCTGAGGACACCAGAACACCAGTATCTCATGCTAAGAATCTTTGACATCTTGGCCTATAACAGCACAACCACATTTTTATGAAATAATGAACTAGAAATGAAATGACATTTCTAAAAATAAAAACTAAATATAGATTAGAAAATTACTATATCCTCACTATTTCACTGCAGACCGTATCCGAGGTAAACAACCTAATTATAACCACATCTCCATTCTAAGCAAGCACATGTCCATGGGCAATAACTCTTTCTCATGCTGATGCTCATTTTGGTCAAAAAGGCCTTGTGTTTGCAATAATAATCAGTATTCATGCACCATGCATGCTTGGCATATGTTCTCCCATATGCTTGGAATCCACTGCAAGGATTCAGTACACAGCGTTGTAACAGTTCACAAGAAAAAAACTGACAACACTATTCCATCAAGTTTGCCAGATTAGTTCACACTGGAGATAAAAAGTGAAAGTTTCATTTGTGATGCTGAAAGAACAAAAAAGGCGAGTATCTTGATCTGCTGACAGCGGTAATTGCTTTGTTTTGTAGACACGAAAAATTAGGGATGTGAGTCTCAGAGGAAGAAGAAAAAGCAATGTCAAACTAATGACATCCAACTAATAACCTCGTTTGTTGATATGGTGAATGAGACACAGTTGGGCAGGATATCAGAGCTATAGTTATGCTCTTAAACATGATTAAGCTCTGTAACTAAGCTCATTTGGAGCTATGAAGAATGGGATCAAGAGAAGACAATTGAATGTGGACAAAGTGTCAAATTGAGATCCTCAAAAAGCTCCCTGTGAAAAGATTCATTTTCAAATATTTCACTTTGGATATTTCCTTGAATAATTTCTCTTTTGTAAAAGTCACAACATAAAAGCACTACAGTAAATCTAACAACCAGGAATAAGGTTATGATTATATACGGTCTGTGCTGGGCAGTAACTGATTAGATGTGAGTAATCTGGACTACATAGTCAGATTCCAAAAAATAAGGATTGTAACTAAATTATATTACCTTTTAAAATGCTATTGCTATAAATGCTTTAAAATCCTATTTCCTAATCAGATTCTTCCTAATTCTTTTTCTCTCTCTCTCTTTTGACTTCTTTTTCTAAAAATCTAATGGGTGTCACACCATTTAGCCTACCATTTGGAGGACAAAAGCACCTCTCAGTCAGTTAGACCATGTATGAGAGGAATAATAATTATTACTAAACACAGCTGTGTTATATACAGCTGTGAAATGTTTTTACATCCAGTGATCTTCACTAATTACTGATCTGGACAAAAGTCTGGACAAAAATATTTAAAACTTTAAACATGTAATGTCATTGCTGTTTTCAAGTTTGTTCGTGTAATGCAAGGATTCCTGATTTTTTATGGCAGCAAATCCCCTTTGACCTAAAATATTTACTTGGAGACCCCTGAGATATTAAGTAAATTTTTCAGTGTCTTAACAACACATTCACACCATCACTTTATCAGCCACAAATATTTCTATTTTTAGTGTTTAATTGTTTTGTTTTGATTTTCAAATAATTGATTCATTTTAATTTTACATTTTTATGATTTCATTAATCATAGCTTTTCATCAACTCAACACCCGCCCCTCCCCCCAGTTGCAGTTCCTTCATTAACCCCATTTTGGGAAACCCCGGTGTGATGTACTGCTTAATACATTTGTGACCTGTGCTGGCAAAATGAGTCACAATGAGCAAATTTTCAAAAATGAGCTATTTTTATTTTCACATTCTCCATTAAAATATTTTTGCGTGAATACTTAAAAACTGTAATTCTGTGTATATGTGTATATCTATCGGGATTGCATGCCATCTGAAGCGTCTTTATGCGGGCGCTTCGGATGACAGTCAGCGCGAGAAGCGAGCAGAGAAAAGGTACTCCTCTCAGAAAACTTACAATTAAAGATCATATTAGATGTTTAAATACTGTTTTGATCGTTAGAGGAGGGCTTAATGAACTCATTTTTATGAAAACGTCAAAATCAACATTTTTTGCCTGTAGCTCAAAATTTGCCCGTGCGCATTCCGACTCATTTCATGTTGTTGATAAAGAAGGGAATATATTTTCTTTTCTTTTTTTCTTTTTATATCAATATGGTATGCAATAATTTAAAAGTAATCAAAAAGTACTCAGAATGAATTATTAAAATATTTAAATTAATTGTTAAATTCCGTTACTAACTACAAATTGTCATGTAATTTGTAATCAGTAACGGATTACAATTTTCAAGTAATCTACCTATAGGGTACAGAAACAGGAAATCCAATCACTTACGGTTGCACTTTCTCTAAAATACAACTTCAGTACAATCCATGTGACAAAACATCAAGGGAAACATAAATCATAACTTCAGTGTTGTGGCCTGAGCTCTCCATTTTTTTTCCCTTCTTTTTTTAATGAAACACACTCTATTTCACCGAATAAATCTTGTATGAATCCCAATAGCACAAATGCTTCATAAATCTCACTTTGTGTGGAAGCTGTCTGAACTATTTGTCAGAAGGACTACCGATAAGAGACAGGTTGGTTTTCAGTGGAATCAAAAGCATGTCTGAATGTAGCTGCTATTTCAGCCAACATGCAGAGAAACACAAAAGTATTGGCAGCGTATTTGAAGAAAAGCGCACACTGTGTGTGAACTAGGGATTGATTTTCACAGTCAATTATAGCCATTTTTAGCGCAGTTGTAAATGTGCAAAGAAAGGCCAAAATGTTTCAAAATCAAGCAAAAAAAACTATGAGTAGGTATCGACAAGCATCTGTTCTGTAAAGATCTAACATCCCCACTTACCATTCTAGCAAATATGAAATATCTCACACATACAAAGAAATGAATGGATTTAACAGCTATTGTGCAATGCTTTCATTTTATTCATATATAGGAGAGACTGGGGCTAATAGTCAGTCTTCACTACAAAAAAGCTGTGAAATCTAAATTAAATTCCACTGTTATTGTTGTCACAATAGAACCTGCCATTCCAACATAGTTTTTTAAAGCTTAATTCAATCAATAAAACAATTATGAGAAACAAAATGGTCGATAAATACTGTAATTAAAAACATACAACATACAGTACAAAAGTCACGTGACAACTGACATACAAGAAAATACCCTTGTCTCGAAAACCAATTCAGTTCCCTGCGTGACAACTAGCCTCGGTCTCCCCTTATACATGCTCATATACATTTACATCATTGCGTTTGCATACCGTATGTATTGCTTCTTTCTGAATACACATAATCCAACCCTCCTGTGAAGAGATGTCAAAACATAATTAGCATTTATTAATTCATTTATATTCTTTGTCAAATAAGTAGTGCACCTGTTGCGAGGAATTCAAACTATCCTCTCTCGGCCAAGTCACTCAACTAGGACAGCACAAAATTAACTAGAAATACAATTTGGAACTTGGAACAAAACAAGAACAGTGGGACGTCGAGACAGTTTATCTCAGCGATTGATACTGCCGCTACTGCAGTGGACCATGAAATTGTCATTTGTTCTGCAAGCATTGCATCAAATGAAAGTTAAGGGCTACACACTAGCAAAGGTCTAAACTCTGGCAGTGAGAGGACCCCATGGCTAATTATATCCATTCCATACAAATGGTATACCTGCTTATACAGTGGCATATCTGTAAAATGGAGTATGAAAATGCATTAAGATCTGTAACGCTGAATGATACTCATTGTGGTTACTAAAAATGGTCATGCAATACAACACATCACACACATTGTTAGTGTGTGCATTGTGTCCATATATGTGCTAAAGAGAAAGCATTAGAGGAAGTAATGTATCCCATTTGAGGGATTACATTTTCACACTGGCTTTTAAAAGGCATGTCTTAAAAGAATAGTTCAACCAAAAAAACAAAAAAACAAAAAACAAAACTCTGTTATTGTTTATTCACAATCATATCATTTTATGAAACACAAAAGGAGAAATTTTGAAGAATCTACTGGTTATTCTGGACACAAAAAGATTTTTAATTCAGCCAGTTTTTGTGAACTGGATCAGCTGATTCATTTACTTTGGACTGCTCCACACATAAAGCTACAGTAAGCTTCAGAAGACTATAATAGCGCAATATAGCACACAAGTCTTTTGATTAGCGGTTGACAGATATGGATTTTTTGTTGGGAATATCTTATAGAGCATGGTGGCCAATGACTGTTATACATGAAATCATACCATTTAACTTAATTAACTATAGTAAATAACACAAGCATAATAATTACTAAAATATTTATTTGACATAATTCTGAAAAAAAAAAAAAAAAAAAACGTTTAAAAAAAAAACAACAACAACATTTGAACTGAAAAAAAACTCTGTAAAATAAAGATAAGAAATTTCTTGATTATGTAACCCTATTGTGGCATTTTCAAAAATAAAGATTTTTTTCCAAAAAGATCCAAAACTGGGTGATATATATCCAACAACGACCAATGCAATTCCGTAAAATTTGTCTTATTGTGTTACAAGAATAAAAAAAAAGTCACATGTGTTTGAAACAACATGAAGGTGAGTAAATAATGACAGAATTAGAATTTTTGGGTGAACTATCCCTTTAATACACACAGGCCCACACACACACACACACACACACACATACTCCCCGCTCCCCCGGAAAGAGAATATCATGGTCTGTGATTTCAGTAAGGAGCACAACAGCGAAAACACAGCGACGCAATAGATAGTGTGAGACGTTCAGAGACGGCGGAGTCAGTTGCTGCTCAGGAGGAGAGAAAATGGCAGACAACAAATAAAAGAGAGAAGTTGAGGAGGCGTATTATCAATATCCCGCCCTTCATGCAGCCCGCACTAAAGCAGAGAATGAGGAAGCCAGAGAGAAGCAGTCAGCATTTAGGAAAGCCACTCGCCCCAGCGCTACACATGACAGTGCCCACCATAACGCCACAGTGCTCGCTCAGAGGGGTGTCAGTGCTGTACTGTGCAATGCCACAAGTTAAAGAAATAAAACACAAAGAAACACAAAGAAATCAAGTGAAAAAATTAGGGCTGTCAATTTAAATAACGCAATTAAAGAAACAAAAAGAATGCCCTAAAGTTGATCTCTGTTTTTACTTATGTCTAATTTTTGATTTGAATCTTTAAATGATTCAATTGATTCGTTTAAGAACTGGACTGAATCAGTCTAGACGGTTCTTGAGACTACAACTCAATGATTAACTGAACCGAGAACCATCTTTTTTGGAAATGTCAGACTCAAAATGTAAACCACTCACCGATGAGCGACTTGATAGTAAGAGCATTTAGAATGAACCGAGGATTTGACTGCCATTAATGCTAACAAATAACACATACTGGAAATATTATTAGTTTTATCACCACACATACCAAAAAGAGTTTGTTTTAATGAATAGCATATTAAAATATACAAAAACATTTTATGCAAATAAGTCAATAAATGATTGTATATTGTATTGTAAATGCAAATTTATATTTAGGTCCTAATTGACATTTTTTTAGGAGCTGAGTCATGGCTACAAATACTTTCTCAGCAAACTTGATAAGGGATGAATTAATTGATGTATAATGTAATTTATTTGATTTAAAAATAACTGATTGACAGCCCTAGAAAAAATAAATAAAATAAAGTGACGACACACAAAGCTGAACGCCAGCAGGCATCCTGGCCAATCGAGAGAAGGAGAAATTGCAATGAAGAAGAGGTCATTTTTGGTTAGTGCAGCATTTTGGATCCCTTACTGAGCTGCGTACAGCATGTGACATATACTGACCTGGACTTGAGACAGCACTAGTTGTTGTGGGTTCAATAATTGCTACAGGAAAAGAAGGGGAGAGGGAAAAGAGGACATTTATATATTATTAACATAACGAAGACCCAAAAGATGGGAAAAGAGAACAAAAACATGTAAAGACTGGAAAAAAAAGGGTGTGAAAATTTTGTGGTCAACGGGTAACAAAAGGGCCCTTTACACTGCAAAATAAAACAAATCCCTGCTGAGCTTGATCAAAATGTAATGTTCAGTCGGGTTTGTTCGGTTTTTATGTTCAGAGGGTTTTCATCGGAGTCGGTTTCAAATCATATTATGATCACTGATCTTTGATACTCCAAATTAGAAGCTTCTGAGCATCACTCAATTCAACGGACTGGAATGAAGCTCAGCTCAATTAACACATGAAATTAAATTTGCACCTAGCAGACAGTCATTTAATCATGACGATGTAATATAGTTTTCATATTATTAATAGATATCATACTCTCTCAATTGCCCCAGCTCCCTTTTTGGGAAATGTTAAAAGCAGGACTTTAATGTCAATCCATTTTTAATCTCATATAGGCTCAATATTTTCCAGTGAGTTACTTAACTGATGGTAATTAAAACTTAACTGGGGGGATACGTCTAGATCTGGGGGAGATAAACTGAAACATGAACGTCTTCACAGTTTTCATCTGCTGATACATATACATAAAAGAGTAAAATATAAAAAATGGAAAATGAATCCAACAGCCAAAGCAAAAGTATTTGGACACTTAAAAAGGTCAGGCTGTCATTGCATTTAGATACAAAATACTAAACCAAGTGGCATCTGCAAACAAAAGTGGCTAACTTCATTTTTTCCTAGCCATTACTGTTAACCACCTGCAAGGTCCTTTTTAGTAGATGTGTGAATTTATTTTCCCATAAGTTCATACAAGTGCCCTTGCCACAGGTGCAGAAACACACTAAAGGTCACACAAGGTTGTAAGCATAAATAACACACCTCAAATAATAATAAATTCTATTGTTAAAATATGCCATTTACTTCACTTTCCCACAACAATGCACAACATGCAGCTTTAAAATTCATTTGTTTTCTATTGAACCAAGAGGTCAGAAAATCTGTTTAGATGCTCTACTGGCCAAACATCTTTCCGTTATGTGAACTTGTACAGTAGATCAGAGTTCAGAGTTCACATCGAAAGGTGAAACTCTCTGCTCGTTTCTGTTTCCAGTCTCCCACATTTACATGGAAGTGAATGAAACAAACTCTAGCATCATGGGACAGTTCACTCAAACATGAAAATTCTGTCTTCGCCTACTCATACTCATGTTGTTGTATGACTTTCTTTCTTCTTTCTAATGCACAATACAAAAGAAGAATGTTGGTAACCAAACAGTTTTGAGTTTTGACCAATTGAAATTGTACAGAGAAAGGAAACGCAAATCGCATTTCTCAAAATGTCAATCTCCTTTTATGCTGCAAAGAAAGTCATACAGGTTTGTAATTACATGAGGGTGAATAAATGACAGAATTTTCATTTTTTGGAACACAAAAGAAGATATTTATCTCTCTCTTTTTTCATGCATATAATGAAAGTCATTGGGGTCCAATGTTATTTCGACAGTGTTCTTCAAAATCTATTCTTTTGTGTTGTGCAGAGGAAAGGAATGCATAAAAGTTTTGTAAAAATGAATAAATGATGTCAAAAATTCCATTTTTGAAAGAAGTATCCCTTTATATCACCAGGAAATGTCCTACTGTCTCTTAATTTTGAACAGTCTATCTATTATCCATAATTTAAAACTAAGCAAACTTCCTTTTGTGAAATGCTTTATTCAAAAAGGTCCTTCCACTATTTTCCTTTAAACACATTGTACTTCTGCCCAGCTTCATCAAATTTCATGAATTTGTATCAATAAAATCACATGAACAACATATTACTTTGAAAACATACAAGTGGTTGTGTGACAGACGCTGGTCATTTTTTTTAAAGGAAAAAAAAGGACTCGGGTCACAATCAAACCATCTGGACATTTATCAAAAGTATTATCCTTCCCTTTCAAAATCCGTTGTGACAGTAGAGATGAACTGCACAAGAAAAAAAAAAAAGTCAGGATCTGTGTTTTCTCTTTTATTGTTCAAATCAACATTACAGTGACTCCGTACAGTAAGAGTGACTTTGTGATTAAGGGGTGTAATGACCTCAACAGAGGCTTCTCTCTGGTAAGCTCTTCGCTAAATTGAGAGCCCTGGAGTTGAAATCACAGCGCCTAGAGACAGTTCACATCATTACTGTTCGCAGGTTCAGGGGCAGGGTTGAGACAGTGTGTGTGTGAAGCCAAAACACAGACGATGTGTGTTGCAGCTTTCAGCTGCCGCTCATGCTAAGCGCACATGCATGCAACCTGGAGCAATCATCACCACTGACAGCACCGCACGCTTTGGGAATAAACTGACATTTCTCTGTAAATCAGACAAAGGGTATAAAAGCAAATTTAGTGAAGGAGGCAAAAGCAAAAGTGCTAGATTTTGTACAGATTTAATAATAATAATAATAAAACATTCTTATATTTATTCATGTATATAGATGTACATAGATACATATATTCTTGGTTTGTTCAACTGTGAGTACTATTGGCCTGTGGAATTTCAGAATTCAAACAAACTTTCACTAGTTTATCACTAGTTTATCTTATCTTTGCTTAATGTTCAACATTGTATACACAAATGACAGGAAAATTCAGTAATTTTATTTTTCCCATCCATAAATTTTATTTCCACCACATCTCAAATCACTATTTATTCTGTATTGGAAATAGCATTTTAAATATTTTTGCTATTTAGACAAGAAAAGGGATGGACGGATGGATACTTTTGCTATAAAATGGTTGTCTAGGCTTCACAGCCAGCATTTTGTGTTTCCTTCTGTTCACACAGTTACAATTATGTTATGCATAATTTAAGCATACCTCAAGCATTATCAAATATTTATAATGTATTGGAAATTGTATTTTAAATATTTTTGCTATTTAAACAAGAAAATGGATGGATGGATATTTTTTCTAAGGTTAATTTCATAGCTAGCAGTTTCCTACATACATAAAATTACAGTTATTTTATGCATAATTTAAGCACACCACTGTTGTCTCCTTGGTACAGTAAACAAGCACATTAACTTTAATTTTGTGAAAATTCATATAAATCAATTTTAGACATTTAAATGGTTTATAATTACATTTTGGTTAGAATATCATAGTTCTATTTATGTTGAATATTTTATTTTTTTCATGGTTTCATTGACTCTACACATAAACTAACACATGAAAGGCGACAAAATTATGTTTCCAAGATGTTTTAATTGTGACCTTCATATAAGGATAAGAAAAGCTCTGCAAAAATCTGCCAGTTATAATAAAAATCAACTCCTGGTTAAAAAACCCCCATACAACCTATAACTGGAGAAAGACCAATATGTTCAGGCAAAGATAAATAAATAAAATCAAGAAATTAATTCCTTAAAATTCATAAGTCTTTAGTAGTGATACTTTAGGATGGGTACAAATCCTTGGCGTCTTTTCGGAGTTTTTAATTATAAATATTTATGTTTTTCATTCCAATTTGGCCTACACTGCAATCTTAGTTGAGAATCTAAATTCTGCTAAAACTATGGTTCTTCTAAAACAAAGATCATGTTACTCATCATATTCAGAGTTTTTGATGATCTTCATGGAGTTCTAAGAAGGTTTCTTCTCCCTCTGTTAATATCAGATGAACACCGCAATGTGATTTGAGAAATTTCTTTCCATGTGGAGCTCTCAGCCTTTATATTACAGTATTGCATGACGTGTAATATTCAGGTACTGTATAGAGAAATGGAGTAGCCTGCATTGCATCCACGTGAAAGCAGATTGATGTGTACACTGGATGACCTCTGTTCTCACTTGCAAGGAAAAAAACCCATCATCACGGTGGGAGGAATTGCATTTCATTCTATAATAACATCTCATTTTTTCCCTTTTCTCTTTACAAAGAAATGAACATCCAGCTTCTATACAATTCACAGAAACGTAAATTGCCAAGATATGAGTGGAGTGCTATCTGATGTGCATTGTTATACCACCATGAGACTGTGAGAATGAGAATTAAAAACGAGACTACGAGCTGTGCTAGAATTCATTTATTTTACGCCAGCCCCTTAACGATGGATTTTAAAACTTGAAGGTCAAAATGAATTATTTGAAGGGGCTGATTTTCTCTAATCTTCAGAAGCACAATGCACAGTACTGATGAAGAAAAACTTTTGCTGCATCCTTGAACGGCTAAACCTTCTATCTTTCATGCATGGTCAGGCACATCGCAAGGATTGCCTAGTTCTCCAGGCGGTTTTAACCACCGTCTCCGTTAATGATTGGACAGGAGGTGTTTTATAGCCAAAACAGACTCTCTGCATCACAAACACCTTATTTTTCAAGGACCTGCTCGCTGCACATTCAGCGTACAAACGGCAAGGCAGCACCCTTTAAGACGTCAAAATGATGACTGTTGTAATACAAGATAAAAGTCAATGAGAAAGATAAATGTCAGTCCATCTGTTCGGCTGTCCTTTTCAGCGCTGGACTGAATTTGATTAGAGCTTCAAAACCACTGCAAATGAAGACAACAAAATGCAACCTCAACAAGAAAATGCAGTATAATAGCAATCTCTCATATATAGGGCTGCAGCTAACGATTATTTTTATTGCCGACTAATCTATCGATTATTTTTTCGATTAGTTGACTAATCTATCGATTATTTTTCAATTAATCTATTTATTATTTTATCAGTTGATGAATTCTTTAGATAAACTATCAATAAATAATAACAGTAACTTCTATTAATCTTTATTTTATTCAAACGTTTTCTCATAATTAATACTTTACAAAATATAAATAACAAAGGAAAGAAATAAAATAATAAATAAAGATAAAAAGAGAGAAAAAGAAATAAATAATAAAAAAGAAAAATGAAAAAGAAAATAACAATAAATAAAAAAAGGAAAAGAGAGAAAAAGAAAAATAACAAATAATTAATAAAGAAAGAAAGAAAGAAAGAAAGAAAGAAAGAAAGAAAGAAAGAAAAAGAAAGAATTACAGGGCAGTGATACAATCTGTTTGGGACTGACAGTAGTTGCTTACAGGTGAGAGACTTGAAATGTTTTATTTATTCAGCAGATTAAAACATCTGCTTGAATACATATCTGTATATGAATGAACAGCTGAAATCACAACCGCATTCAGGACACTAGAGCGACAGAATCAAAAATGGCGTCATAACACCGGGAAGTTTTATCACAGTTGACAGCCCGTTTTTAAATAAATGAGCCCAGTCGAGGCTTGTCCTATCCATCACAGTTAAACAACTAACAATGACTTTAAATACTTTGTTAGCGAGTGCAGAGAGCGTGTTTGGTGCGCGCGTCTCAGAGCTCGCGCGATCGCGCCCACAGCACTGACGGCAGCTCCGGTGGATCTTAAGATGAACGCGAATCATTTCTCCTTCTCTGTCTCTGTGGGTGAATTAAACCCGTCATGATTATATAGGCAACTCGATGTCCCGTGCTGTTCCGTTCATTCAGCGCAGCTTTGAATGCGGTTGTGAATCCTGACAATGTAAAGGCGTCAGTTCGGCTATATATATGCTGTTCTGACGGTCGTATAATAATAAAATGCTCTATGAAGTGAAGTGATGTTGCCATACTAGCCTTTAACTTCTGCTCTAGAGTCTTGTTTGTTAAACATGGAAGAAAAACAGTCTTAAGTAGAGATAACTGCAGGCTCGCGCAATGGGCGTGGCTAAAGGTGCGACGCATCGACGCACTCCATGCTAATCGACGTATTTTTTATAATCGACGTAATCGATGACGTCGACGAATCGCTGCAGCCCTACTCATATAGTATGCGCATCAAAAGAACAGCAACGAAATGGGTTAATGTAATAGCATTTGCAATCTCAGCCTCAGACGGCACGTCCACAGATCACTTCGTTCGCCGACTGTCTGATGCATAAGCACAAAAAGCTGGAGAGCACTTTCTCAGTCTGGCAAGCTCTAATCTGATTGGCTGGTTTTATGCAGCTTTTGGGACTAAGGGCACAAAGTTGAGTTTACACGGCTGATACAATAAGCGCTTTTCAGCAAGATCAAATCACCAGATTTGCAGAAGTTTGCAAAGTCACTGGCATCAAATTTGAAAGATATTCCAGAGTTTTGTTTGAGGCACTCAGAAGCAAGTAAACTTGATATCCATGAGTATAGCTGTGTGTCTGTAAAATAATCATTGCTTATTATATTTGGCCAGGCTGATCGCATTATTTACATTCATTTTTATCTTTTTTGTTTAATTACTTTAGCTATTACGAAGACTGACACGAACAATGGTGAACCCTGAAAGAAACAGAACGTGGTTAGTCTCTTTAAATGCCAGTCATACATCTATATCGGTGGTTCTTCAGAAGAGTTGCAGTGTAGACCAGATTTTACAAGGCTATGCAAAACTACATTATCTTATCTGGAACTTTGTTTGAATTGTGTTTGGAAGAACTGGAAAACCATAGCGCATATACCAGCCAATCAGATTCATAATCCATATGCACTTAACACAGCACTTAAATGTATCAGCATAAACTGTGCACAGTCTGTTTCTGGCAGTTCTTTACAGTGCCAGTAGAGGTGCTTGGGGGGGGGAAGGTAACCTGATATATGATTGATGGGGAAATAAGAATAGGATCAGGAGGGCTGGCTGAACGGCTAGATGAAAGCATGAGTTTGCCAGCCTGGAGAAAAACGATATTCATAAGAATAAATTGACATCATATCTTCTGTTCTAGTTCACCTTCCATTTCATCCCTCCTTTTATGCCTCCACCCCGTGACTCAGACAGGGTCACAGTATGGTAACCACGACAACAACATCCGGCACAACTCAGTAAGAAAAACCAGGACAAGAAGAAACGGCAAGATATGAAAAGATGACACTGAGGTTATGATTGATAGGCATGGCAAATGAACAAGGCTTCCATTAGCCAGCGCCTGCAGAAGATGTGGAGGCTTTATCAAGGCAGGCTGAAAGCTTCTTCGGGCTATGAGTGTTTCTAGTCTGTTTTAGTCATACTCCAATGACAGGTTGGAGGAGATTACTCGGCAAAGCCTACACTGTGCTATAAGCAAAAATGAGGGGGGAAAGATAGCTTGGATTACAGAGCAGACAAAATCTGCCAATTAAGGACAACAAAATCTTTGCTCCTCAGCGTTGCGCCTTACAGTCAGGACAGCAAAATGTAGAAGAAAGAGTTGCAGAAAATCTCAGACAGGAAAACACGCCAGATACGGAAAACAGCAGGTTCGCGATGTACCTTGCTACAACGTGCGAGACACATTTACCTCCTCGCACATACAAACTTATTCATGCTATGCAAGACATAAAAATAGAAAGCTAGGGTGTTAACACGTTTACATTTCACTGTCTCTATACATAAATATGCTGCAACTAGCAATATGCATAACGTGAAAATCCTCACATGCACACTTTTTAGATCAATGATCTGAAAACAAAGCAAAGCAAACAGCAAATTCAAAGATAAGTATCAGTTGTCTATCTAGATTAACCCTCATGAATGAAAATTAAAGGACATGTTGGCCCCCTTTACACTTGGAGCTTACATCAGAGGTTGCGTTAACCAAAAAATTTCCATCGTTCACCGAATTTGTAAAACACGGATAATTCAAAATGCTCGCAGATTAAAATAAGCCATTTGGTCTATTGCGTTTGGCTGCTTTAGAAACATTCCCACAGTAAAGGATGCTAATAGGGATTAGAAGTGAAGAAAAGGGTGGAAAATAAAGTTTTAAAGCGCCCACGCGAAAACAGACCGAGAGAGAGAGAGACGAGAGTGAGGATTTGAGGAGAGAAATGAGAGATTTCAAGTGTAGTGCAGTGGAACAATTCATGGGATATTGTTCATTAAATTGGGTGACCAGATCCTAAAACCACAGTGTAAAACAGAATAAAAAAGACAGCAAACCACAACACAGGTGCCTGGTAAGCCAAAAAGAGCTTTTGCCACAGAAGTTCTTGAAATAAAGTATTTCTATATTGAAAACAACCTCAAACAACTGTCCCTGACCATATTTGAATGTGGTTTCAGTGATCCGATCACAATGTGTCCTGTGGTTAAATGCTATCCGATTGTGATCCGATCACCGAAAACGCACTTTAATGCCAGGTGCAAAAAGGGCCAAAAGTCCAATCAAATGTGATGACAGTGAGTAATGGAGAAAGAGCCACGTAAATGTCAAGTCACTAATTCGTACCACATGTGCAACGCATTACCCATTTTTCTCAATACAACATTAAAAGGACTTTAAAAAATATACATTTGTTAAATTCATCACCTTTGCCCAATGCCTGCAGATTTTTGTCTTCAAAAAGAGCCTGTTCAATGAACTAGTGTTCACAGACAATGGTCAGGAAGGTTTTAGAAATTAAACAAAAGAGACACACTAACTGCCAGACATTTGTTCCCTCACAAAACCGTTTGTCACTTTTAGGAATGTATGCTCGCTGAAGAAAAATATCAAATATGAAATACAGTACAACTACAATATTGTGACAGCATTGTATGATGCTGAGAAATTTGTGGTTGTTTGTCAATTTACGCAATTATTTGCCACAGCTGTACAGTATGCACTAAAAATCTGCATTTTGTGAGATTATTTTCATTATAGTCAATTAATAGTAGTGCTAAACTCATTCTTGAGAGTTAATATCTTTCACACTAATGAATTCCCATTGAGACGTTGAGGAAAACAAAGACTGACTGAGTGTGTTGCTTTGACATGCATTTTTTTATATCTACAGAAAAGAATCTGTCTTTGACTATTGCAACCAAGGCCATTAGCTATATTGAGGTCATTTGGCAATTGGTAAGGCTTAAATAATGCACTTTTAAACATGTGGTTCGATTTCTGAGTGTATCTGACTGTAACGTCATTAGCAGAGTGCATGCCAACGCCAACGTTTCATGAAAGTGCACTTTTTCTTAATGAAAATTTAATCTCTTAAGCATAATGTCAGTTAACATTCTAATTCTGCTGTTAAGAATTACATTCAAAAATGTACTTTATTTGAAGCATAAAACAATGAGGAATAAAATATTCAGGCCAGTGAGGACCTAATGGAGTTTAGACTCATGCGCCAGCTCTCTTTTAGCAGTAATACTGGACCAGTGTAGATAACAACACTAAAAACACCTGTTTTGAGGGTTCATTTTGGACATAGCTTACCAAAAAATGGAAAATTCTGTCAATATTTACCCATCCTCATATTGTGCCAAACTTTTTTCATCAGTGGAATACAAAAGATATTCTGAAGAATGTTTAAGTGTTTTGTACATACAAAGAAAGTTAGTGCGGTCCAAGACAACACTGGATCCAACACTGGAGTTGGACATTTTCTACTTTTTCAAAATATCTTCTTGAAATGCATACAGGTTTGAAACGACATGAGGTGAATAAATGATGACCAAATTTTTGGTTTTGGGTGAACTTGGGTGGAAAAATGTCAAATCCCCCTTTTGTCCAAAAACACTGAATCTTGACGTTCAAGTAATAGAATAATGGCCTTTACCCCCTTTACATTCACCTTGTCACAGAAGACCTTCAATGGAAGCTCATGCCATTAAAGAGCATTTCACTATGCTAAATACCCTTTGTAGACGCCAAAAGCACTCAATCACCTTGATGTTGGCAGACGTACAGTACAATAAATGACCCAGGTTGGTTCCATGGGGGAAAGTACTTAATTCTGCATCTACAGCTTTCGGCTGGGGATACTGTATGTCTGGGATGAAGAGTCAACAAAACAAATGTGTGGGAATAATCTAAGAAACACTTTCAATCAATACAAGGTATAAAATATGAGGGCAGAAATCATACGCCGGGCTAAAAATAGAGCGAAATGATAGGTTTCTCCATGCTGAGGAGAAAATCAAACACTGCACTTTGATTAGTACTCCACACCTTGTCTCTGAGGTTGAGGTCCTCCATTAAATATTAATGTGTCCCTGAATCCACCTTTGCTTCATCAATACTTATTGACCAATATTATAACAGCAATTTAGTTCCAGGCATCAATGACCAGCTCTTGCATTTGCAATCTCTACAGATGTGGAGATGTGTGTGCTGTGGAGGAATTGCTTGCCATTTCTCATTAGGAGCACAGTAGGGTAGGTTTCCTTTTCATTAGCGATGAGGAAAATAAGAGGTACCGAGTAACTCTGGTGGGAGGAGAAGATGCAGCTTTCTGGTCTATTCTGGGTTTCTCGCATCACAGACTGTCGGTCTTCAGTAGAACGTGAAAGATACTGGAATTTTTCATCTCAGCTGGGCCTTTGATATGCTTCATTTAAAAGCAGGGGACTCAACTTTTCCATCTGCCACTTTTAAGACTATCACTATTTTTTTGTTGTTGATGTTGTTTTTTTTATTTTCATTTGTTTATCTTGTTAGCCCACTTACTTTTATTATTGACTCAGCGACCACTGAATCAGAAAAACACTAAGCACTTCAAACAGACTGCTCAAAGAAATTGCATCTCATTTTAAGAGCTCTTTGAAAATGCTTCACAGAAAACTTCAGGCTCCAAAACAATGACCTATTTGAGTAGCATCTTCTCTCATTTCCTCTGCAACATATGCATTAAAGATGGGGGAAAACACTGCGTTTTCTCAGAGGAGCTCTGCGATGACTGTAACAGCATATGTGAAAAAGCAACTACCAGCACAACAAGAGTTAGCCAGGGGAGAGTAATGCTTGTTACTTACGAATCAGAGGCACACTGGCGTTGGCTGTTCCCAACCTGTTGACGGCCACACAGGTGTAGTTGCCATAGCGATCCTGTGTCATGTTCTTCACTGTGAGAACTGATCTGGAGCTGAGGTTCTTGATGTCTATTCCTTGGCCCATGTTAATCCTGAAAATAGGACCATGAGTTGACATGACACGTCAAGCAGTGACACCTGCTGCAGTGTGGCATGCTATAAATCCATCCATCAAAAAGTATTCTTAGCAGCCCTTCTCATTCATACATGCAGAGAGGCTACATTGAATAATAGTACTTTTAAAATTTAATTTGGTTGTTGATGTACTATTGACGTAAACTGGAAAAAAATGATTGAAAGGTACAAAACAGAATAGTTTTCAAATGTCAGAATATTTTTCACTACTTTTATTCAGTAAGTACAGCATGCATTGCTTTTTTTTATTTTTTATTTACAGCAAAGACTTTTACATAGTTACAAAAGATTTATGAAAGGTTTGGAAAAAAATGTATCAATGTTTCCACAAACTTTTCAACATCGATAAAAATAAAAATAAATGATTCTTGAGCACCAAATAAACAAATTTGGGAGATTTTTGAAGGATCATGGGACACTAAAGACTGGAGTAATGGCTGCTGAAAAGTCAGCTTTGCATTTACAGAAGGAATAAATTGCATTTTAAATAACATTAAAATAGAACATTTATTTTGAATTGTATTATTGATAAATGCAGCCTTTGCAAGCAAAAAAACAAAACAAAAAAAACAGTAGTGTATATTTTTATATATAAAGTGATGAATTGAACAAATTTAAATTTTTGAATTATATATGCCAAGATATAAACCATTTGCCTATTCTCATTTGTTTAATTTGATATTTTCTACTTTTTTTGTTTTATTTTTATTTTTTTTTACTGCTTTTTGTGGTGGTCAAAACTATTTTACTATTTGACTGAACTATTATTATCTGGATAAGTTTTTTTTATTATTTTAGGAAAGATACATGCCTAGTTTATGATAGAATTGATGATCAGTGTTTCACTAACATCTGCCTACATTAAGTAAATAACTTATAAGTTGATTATTCCAAAATGACAATTTTCTCCCCAAACATAAAGACAATAAAGTTCGAACATAAGGGTTAAACATGAATAATTCCAGCAAAGTAAAGGAATTACCACCAAACAAATGTGAAAACTATTCAAAGATATGGATAAATATTAACAGTAATATTGTTTCTCTGAGGTGTCACACTGTTGTGGAGGATGATAACGCACTAATGTTTTGGACACATATTAATGTTTCTTACACCAAAAGATGGCAGGTAGATATATGGAAGTATGTGAGTTATGAAGGAAAATGTAAAAAATGTTACAATTGTCCCTGGTCCTGAGGGAATAGCCAAAGGGAAAATCAGAAGCAGAAAAATTTGCACATGGCTTGTAGCTTTGTCAGGGTCTAAAGTTCAGCTGCAGTTGCTCGAGAGTCCTGACTTTGGGTCATCCGTGTTACTCTTACAGGTAAAGCGATGTGCTGACCTTCTGTCCCCTAACTCTCAAGTAGCTTGTCTCCTGCTGACACTTGCTTAAATAAGAACAAAAACTTTTCTTAAAACAAAAGACCACTGCTACCACTGTATCTTAGTGTTATAGGCCATTATACACAAAAATATTTAAATAATCTATTCAGAATCACCTTGCTTATACATTATAACATTCTGTTCAGCCTCTGTTATTAGCAAGCAACTGGAAAACATAATGTTTTTGGGAGCAGCAATTTAACAAGTGCTTTCCATTGCAAAAGTATCTAATTTGGAGACCCAACTATCTTTATTTTTCCAAAGAATTTACATATATTTAGCTCAAGAAATACATTATTATAATTTTCCATGATTATTTTATCTTTTAAAAACAAAACTAGTACATGATTCTGCATCATTCCTGTTGCTTTCTGTTTCACTATTGTTTCCTGCTGTTAGCTCAGCATTGAGTCGGCACATTCTGACAAATAGAGTAAAACAGACAGTTTAGCAACAATGCTCAATGTAAAGCCTTAGATTAAGCAGAGTACAGACCCAATGCCAATAAGCCTCCTTTGCAATTTGAATAAATTGAGTGAAGCCTATAATTACAATTAGCACAGTGTGAACTGCTGATTCAGATCGTACTCAGCAAGAGTGGGTAAATGACGGGTAATGGGGTAATTTGGTATTTAAATTCAAGAACCACCACTTGAGTCAACGCTGATTGGTGCGAAGACATGGAATGCTCTTTACTAGTGATGAGGTTATACAAACATACAATTAAAATGCAGGGTTAAGATAGTAAGACAGATCCTCCTAACATACACAGGTTTGCACGTATTTCAACTTTATTGTAAGTGTATAAAAATGATGCATTTAGAAGTAGACTTGAGTATACTCTGATTTATTTTCTTATTTTATCACATTCCATAACACTTCATTAATTTGGCTGTTTTTAAACATAATCAAATGTTGTTAAAAGTTGTTTTTTTTAAAACCTACATAGTGATTTATTCTAGAGCTAGAAATATGTCCGTAAGTAATGTCAGCCTGCTCTCTATTTTTAGTTTTTATAAAACTTTTTACAAATTTTACAAATACTTCATGGAATTTTTAATTAAATTCTGAAAATAGCCCACTGACATAGTGAAAGAAGGTTTGGTAGTGGAAATGTAGAAACCTAAAAATAATATATACACATCTAGAAAAAAAAAAAATTCTGGTGCACAGCCACAAATGAATGTTCACAGAAAATAACAAAAAACCCTAAAAACCAAAAAACACTGACATCCCCAGAAAGGGGTCGAAACGTTGTCAAAAAATTGGAACAACTAGCAGTGAGCCAGTGTTTTTTTTTATTGTGTTGAATGTGATGAATTTGCATATTGGCATTCTTTCTTGCATTCATTTGCATATTGAATTGTGATTGGTCTTATCGCTCTTACATCTACTTAACCATCTGTAGCCAACTTTACACTGCAAAGAGTGAAAGCCACATTATGTGCTAATACTTGTACACAGCTGACAGAAAACTAGAAGCGTACTGAGTGCCATGACAATGGCATTGTTAAAGATGGATCTGATTTGACATTTCATTTCCACACAACCGAAGCAGCCCTAAAACTATTCCTTGTCTTGCAAACACTAGTCTTTCCTTCTAGAAAGCCACCATTTTAGCACTTTTTTGGGCACTAAAAATGAATTTCGTCCCTCCCTGAAAAACATAATGTGTTTAAACCAATGCTTAAAATAATACATAATGCTGACTGATCAATTAGGACATGTTTTTGTGTTGCTCCATTGACTCAAATGGTACATTCTGCTTCAGAGCTATTTTAGAAAGTTAGAGTATTTTGCCAGAAGTGTATGACTTTAATTAAAAGTTAAAAATGGTTAAGTTGCAAAAGTGATTTTCATGAGCTTACGCTGTGCCAAGAGTCACTATCTTTCGAAATTAAGACTCTTTAATAAGACACTTTGTAATATTTGATAAGCTGCAGATCCATAGCTATTAAACTAATACTACTAAAGACTGTAATACAGCTTTAGATCAACGTTCAGCGATTAAACCTTAGGCGAAATTCTCAAAAACTGCTGTACAGTTTGACTGTACTGTAATTATTCAGCGGATTCAACAAAGGCAGTGACTGCAAATGAATACTGATCAAAATATAGCATTTTTTACACAAGCACACTTGCCACAAAAAGTGGCCTCGACCGACGTTAACCTTCTCTGAGGTGAGCATTCCGAATCGCAAATAAACACACTTCACATGCATAATGTATGACAAATGATCACTGTACAGCTAAGCTAATGAAATGAAGGCTTTTATCATTTATCACTCTTGGTTTTACCTTTTCTCTCCCTTGTACCACTCAAAGACTGGAGAGGGGACAGCTGCTGCCTCACATCTCAGCAGGGCAATCTGACCGGGTCGGACCCCGTGACTTCTCATCTCATGGATTGCTGGAGGAACTACAGAAAGAAAATAAAAACCAACGTGATTTAGGGAAAGAGTGAACACACACAGCAAGCTAACTCAAATAAACTAAACCCTCCGAGCCAGAGAGGGAAAATCCTTCTAAAACGCAAAGTTTTCATTCACAGTCGTGTGAATGAGGCAGGAATGAATTAGCAACAAGATTCAGAGTGGTCAACACGTGTAAATCTTATGGGTGCAATGCTGAGAAATACCATTCATCCCAAGGGTTGGCGAAATGAAATGAACTGCTCAGTGATAAATTGTTTAATGGCTGTTCAAAGGCTGGGGAGCTGAGGAAGGTTCTCTGAATATGTGCATGTAAAATGAGGGCCCTTTCATGTTCACAAATGCAGTGTAAATCTCTCTAGCGGTGTCAGTGAGAGAGCTTTAACTACAGGCTGAATTTTTATTTTCCAGCTCGTCAAGAAGCAACAATCCTCTCTCAATGGGAAAAAAAGAAATGTTTATCATACATAAATCTTCATTGTATATTATTTCTTATAGCAGGAATAAACAGAGTAAGCTACTAGAATGGCGTGCTTTCAAATACAAAATGACATATAGAAAAAGGCTATGAAAGAAATAACACCGTACTTAATATACACACAAATAAAGCAGGCATGTACAGAATACTAAGTTGAACACAATATATAAAAAAAAAAAATCAGAAAATAACTCCCTTCAAGCAGGTGATCCACTTATGTCTTTCTAGCTAGCGTTAAATTACTTGCTATGTCTGAATTTGAGTGGGGGACATTTATATTCCAGGCAACTCGTTCTCTGAAAATCACCTGCAAGTTATTGAGGTCTGTGTTCAGACTATTTTTTCCTGATTGAATTTTTGACATTCTTCTCTATAACCCCACAGTTGAAGGTATGAAGTTCTCCAGGCCTTCAATGTAATACATTTCATGTTATCTGAGGGCTGAAAAGAAATTTCCACCATTGTGGTGAGAACAGTTACAAGGATTTTTAAGAATGATGTTCTCAGACTTTGGGCTCCATAGTTATGGCACGTAGATATGTTACAGCATTACCAAATGTGAAGGCATGCGCTTCCCCACACTGTACAGGAAAACTAATTTGCAGCATTTGAAATTCAAAGCATCTAACAGTAAGTGTGAGGAAAAAAAAAATCACTGTTTTTCTGAAAGTGAGGCAGAAACATTCACTGAGATCAGAAAAAACATATACAGTATTTGCTAGATTGCTAGATGGATTACCATCTGCATGTCAGGTACTAATCACTTGAATGAAATAATAATTATCTTCACTAAAGAAATTTCCATGACTCTTTTTACTCCTAGAAACCAAAATGTTACAATGTTTTCCAAGGCTGTGAGAACCGTGCAAAAAGAATATGGATATTGTAATCACTGTGTTGAGAAATTTAGCTCTGTGATATTGTGCTGCTCATCATTTCTTCACTGCACAATCTCCTGGGAAGGTATGAAAATAGCAGTGTGACACATCAACGCAGCTTGAATGCAGAGTTTTGGCATATGTTGGAAGACAAGTCTGTCTGATCCAAAAAAGTGGCAACGGATGAATCTTCTGCTTTGGCTGGATCATGCATTTACAGTACAGGCATCAACCCATGAAAATGCCTAGGGAGCATTACATAACCTGTGCATCACAGAAGCAGGCTAGCATAAGATTTAAGGATAACATAAAATAAGAGATTAAAGGAACACATTGCTGATGACAAAGGCGAGGACAAACGACTACTGAGCCTATAATATATGGTTGCAAAAAGGACAAGGCTGAGAGTGCAGAGAATTTAAAATCAAAGTGAACTGCCGTTTGTAACCCATTTTACTGCAGTAATCTGATGTATGTCAGTGAGTGAAACATGAGAAAAAAAATGGAGTTAGATTGTGAAAATGGGTGTATGATATAAATAATTACAAATTCTTATTTTTAATGTTATGCTGCTTCACGTTTTTTTAGGTTTCTTATTTTAAATAAGTAACATTATAAATGTCTTAATTTTTTACTTCTGATCAATTTAATGCATTCTCACTGAATAAAATTACTTAAATTATTCCAAACTTTTGATCAGTAGAGTATGTACCGTATGTATAAAACATAATGAGAACCGTATTGAATTACAAGACACAAAATATAATAAAGTGAATATAATGTATGTATAATAAATAAAAGAAAGAAAATAAGATCCACACACCATAACATGTTTATGCATCGAGATGAAAATAGAATTCAGTCATACACAGATCTCCATGCTGATGATTCAAATAAGTCGATATATTCTTCATTTACAATCATGCTCTATCACTTGACAGCGGGTGTCAAAAGCAATTTAAAATACATGCGAACGCATATTTAGAACCGTCAGTTTCTGCAGTGAAAAAGATTCTAGCAATTCAAATCAGGTGTCAGGTGATATGAAAGTGTCCGGATTTGTGATGCCAAGTTCAGCCTTTAACAGAAAACTGAATCTCTAGCCCTGTTCACTTCAAACATTTGCCACACTACCTGACATTTCAGTTGGGATGCAGTCGAAATATTTCACACCTTCTCTGGCCCGTTAATCAGTGTGAGCTCACTTTAAATGGATTTGGATGCTATAATATGGCATTGAGAGGCAGAACCAGAAAATTCTCTGCATATAGAGCCAACGTGAGAGAATCCAAGGGTGCATTTACTAGAAACATCTATACGTCTGTTGTATGTGCGTACATGCTTCAAATCTGCAAAAACACCTCCATATTGGAGGTTACACAAGTGGATTTCAAGTTAATTCAGCTTATGTGTTTTGCACATAAAAACAAGAGATTTGAGAGCGGCTGAAATCTGCTGAGGGTGAGATATGGTATGTATCTGTCTGTGTCATTCATCACTGAGATTTGTGCTGTATTGTAAGCTATTGGCATGCCTTGGCAGGCTGCCTAATAGCACAAGAGAAGCTGGCTCTGATATATATCCACACAGCTAACTTCTCCTATCTAACAAACCACTGCATCTGTCCTCACTGAGGGATGATCCAGTTCATTATAAAGCTGCATTAGCAAGAACTACCCAGGGAGGAAAACAAAGCATTAGCCACAACTGCAACCACAACTTTTCACATTAATTAAAATCGTTTGAGCACATATACTGCAGTGATAAAGGGTCCGGAGGGACAGAATTCATGCAAGTCATCCAATTTTAAACATCAAAATATATTTAAAAGCAGAATGGAAATGAATGTATCATCTAGTCTTTGGATACATCTTTAAAAAAATCAGATCAAATAAATAAAGCTTCAGAGCTGATGTGCCACATCACAAAATTCTCACCTGACTGATTTTGAATAAAAAACATTTTTAGTTTTCATAACAAGAATCAGCAGAGCATACATAACAAAAGCCATCGGCAAAGTGCAGTTTATAATACTGTAAATAAAGCAGATTATTTATCAAGAATTAAAGAGACGACTCGTGGAAAAATGAAAATTCTGTCATCATTTACATCAAATGACTCTTTCTTTTGCAGATCACAAAAGAATATTTTTTGATGAAGAATGTTTCAACTATCAGTACAATGACGACAGAATATTCATTTTTAGGTGAACTATACTCTTAAATATTTGTGTTAAGAGAGCACAAGTCTTAATGTAATCCACACAATGAATCACGAAGAAAAAATCCCTATTAAACCCATATGCACGGCTTCTAAGATTCAATTACATGAGTCTTTTAAGGAGTTCTCATTATAGCAATCACACATCTGTACTGGCTAATGCAAAATCGTGGTGTAAAAACCACAAAAGCCCTACAATCCCAGTCATTTACAGGCTTCATAACAAAAGAGTGCAACTGTAAATCATTGGTGAGTTTCTAAGCTCGTACCAGATGGGAGGGTCTGAAAATAGCAAAGTTGGCATGAAAAATGGATGCTGCGGGGCTTACTGTTTGACAAATTTGCCAGTTGCGGCTTGATCACAAACGCAAATTAAAATGACAAGGCAGAGATTATGTTTTAGAATACCTGTGAACACAGCACCTCGCAAATCGGTGAATACGTCAATATATACCAAACAAGGTTCCCTAGGGTTCGGCACCTTTGCGATTCGTCTTTCATGCACAGATTTGACACGTACAAAAATGCAGTTTGACTAATTCAGAATAGACTGCTATTGAATGATATTTTTATTGTTGGGATAAATCTAGGCATGGTATAACCCGATCTTTCAAGGGAAAACATTGAATAGGAGCCCCAGTTCAATCAAGTTAAATAGGATTTTCTATTATCACACTGAAGCCAGAGGTTAGTGGGTTGAACTGAAACTGCATGCTAATCCAGTTTATTATTTTTCCTCTTAATATGTTTCATAGCATCACAGCATGTCTGACTTTAAAGTTCGCTGATGTTGGTGTCGGGTGGATGTACAGAATGACTAACTGGCACATCTCCCAACCAACAATAATTAATTTATCACATGACGCTTCGGAGGAAGGGATGATTTATACAGTCTTGCACCTTTATCCTCCCAACAAGTATAACATGTTATTTTAATTACGAGATCAATTAATAACCCACCTCTTCAGCCAGAGGCTAAAATGAGTTTTCTTCACAATTAAGGAATGGACTCATCAGTCCATGACTTATCAGCTTATAAACAGAGAGACTGCTTCAACTGCTGTCTCCACCTCATTGTCCTATTCTGTTCGCCAGCTCTGGGTTTAGCAGCCAAGATTTATTAATTCATTAAGTTTTCCATTTAAAATTCAAGAATAACATCATGTTCTTTCTCTAACACATCCAATCCTTATAAATAACACTCATGCAAGGAGAACACAGGCTTTGTATGTCCCACAGAGAATATGCACTGTGGAGAAAAGTATTGAGTTGAATGAAATCATTAACCACAGTGTCACAAATCTATGTAAATAGACAAATTGGCTTTTAGCCTATCATGCTGAAGAATAGGAGCCATATTGTACTGTGCGGTGAAGATGGGCACTCCAGACAAGCCGTTATTTGTCTGTGAAGCCTTATAATATCAAAGGGGCATAATTCATAGAGTCATTTATGGAAATGCATTACGGTCTTCCGTTCATATGTGCGTCAGAGGTACATAGTTTGCAGTTTTGGGGGCCGAGTGGCTCAATCAGTGAGGCCTTTCATTGCTTTTAATTTCCGGTTTCAAAACCGACATTCACATCACAGCAAATGGTGAAGGACAAAGCAATATGTGTGTCCAGTGCATGCCAGAACTACACTAAAGACAGACCTTTAGTTTGTGGCTATTGAGAACTACACAGAAAACAAAAAGTAATTTACAAAATGCAATTACAAAATTACATCAAGTAACACACTGAATTAAGCTCTTAAAATAAATAAACAAACAAACAAATAAATAAATAAAAATGTTACAAAATATTTTGGAATATAAAATTGCCATAAAATCAAAGCCATTTGTCTAAGCTATGTTCCAAATTTAAAGTTGATATCACAAAAATTTAGGTTCCTGTGATTTACTTAGTTATTTTCATGCATTTTCCTGTTACAAATGTATAAATTTCTGTCATAATATTAATTCTATCACAAAATAGTCAAACATGGAACCTTGGAAAACAGAACCTTGAGACTCAGACCTTTTCAATTATATGTGTTCTGTCCAAATGAAATGAAAGTCCAAGAAGTTTTGGTTAATACATTTTTTGTTATATGATACTTGACACTTTGAGGAGGAGCTTGCTAAACGACAATGTCTGATTTCAAAATGGTTTTCACAGGATGAATTTTGACTGTTTAAGCTTTCAAATGATATCCAATTTAGGACGATTACTAAAATATGTAATGGGAAAAAAAGAGAAAGATTGAATAGCATTTTCTTGTGAAACAGGCTTTCATTTCAATAATCAGTTTTATTTACAACTTCAGTTTTTTTTTTACAGTATAAGCAGCACATTATAAAAAGGAAATAAAAATTAAAACACTGTAGATTATTTTACTCAAAATTTGCATTTTTATGCTTATTATAGTCTTGTGCCTTTAGCTTAGCAACATCTTAACAGCAACTATGTAGGCAGCAGGCAGCAAGGCAGTTCAGGAGGTTTTGGAACAAGAGGTACTGACATTCATTGATTTCAAAAGCCTATTGTAAGCCCTGGACAACTGTTAAGATTGACGACTTCTGGCTACTTTTTTTTAATGCTAGGTTTCTACTGAAGTAAAATTATACCGAATGCCATCCAGAGGCCTCCCCCATATCCTTCTTATCCAGTCTTGCAGACAAAGATGCCCTTTCATTGCTTTACAACGTTCAGGAATTTTCACAAATCTACATTTGCCATTTCCTAACTGGGAAACCTTCCACAATTTCAGTCACACTTCAAATCATACAGAAATGATGGGTCACTATCGGACTGTGCCAAGTAACAGTGCATTTCTTCTCTGATAAATCTCAATGTTCCATAAAATCGGGCCGTGCTTTTAACATATGCTTGGTTGGCTGCAATGTACTGCATAACCCAATGAATACAGCTGTACAAGTTGAAAATTCTTTCAGTGATACGAATATGTCAAATCATAAATGCATGTGTCCGTGAATGGATATAATCATTAAAGTAAAATGTCAAGCCAGTAACAGCATAAAATCTTTAATTGCATTTACAAATACCACAAATAAGGTGAATACAAATCAGGACAACCCTGATGAAGCCTTTACTTTTTAAATATACAATGTTCAGGCAATAATAGCTATGAAAAAGAAAAATGCACAGTGAATAGAAATTACAATGTAATATTTACAAATGCATTATGCTAATATTAGAAAATGCTTTTGGAGATGTTACAAACTACACATGAACCTAAAATAAAAAGTGATGATGCTTACATTGGAGCTCAAAATTATGTCCATTTAGGGACGAATAGGGCCATTTTGATGTTGGTTTATCACTGCAGCACAGACCATGTGCAAATGAACCTATTGGCTGTTTTTATAACCTGTCTACAATCACCATGAGACTAAAGAGAAAACAGTCAGCTTTAATTTGAGAGTATTTATTTCCATAAAAGCTGAACCTTGTAGATATTACAAACCTTAATATACACAAGCTGTCCATTTAGGGAACCAAAAGAAAGAATAAATTAAAATCGTAAGTGCAGTGTTATTTTAGTGACATTGAGATACTATTGGAATTTATATTTTTATATTTACCTTTTAATTTTAGTTAAAGCTTTACTAATTTGAATGTTTTTTTGTTGTCATTTTTATTAGTTTTTATATGTATTTTTAAAATATTTTTTAATTTAGTTTTAGTTTTATTTATTTGAGTAAATCAGTTGGATTTAAATGCTAAAAAGGAGAAATGCTGCCTTGCCAACTAGCTGAAATAAAACTTTTTTTTAAAATTTCATTTAACATTTATTTTATTTTAAGTAACATATTTTATGGTTTTAGTTAACTACAATAACTAAAACCCCTAAGTGAAGTCACCTTATTACATACTTAGTAGTAAATCCCCAAGCATTCAGAGAGTGACAGCAATTTGTTCTGAGCATTTGAAAGGCATGTTCAATTGTCTTCAGTGAGTGAAAAGCAGGCTCAATTGGATTAAGCAAGGGAATGACTTGCATGGTCAAGACTATTCGTCTACTGGGCTCTGAAAAACTCCTTGGTTGCATTAGCAGCATTCATCTTCATTACAGCTCACATTACATTAATAAGCAATCACATTACTAAAGTCAAGGGAGACAGAATTAGCCGTACATGCCTGGGGCATAGCACACAGCCATGTCTCACAAATAGGGTGGTATGCTTTGGATCACAAGCACTTCTTTTTCCGTGTTCTGTGTTTTTCAAACAGGTGATTTGAACATACCTGCTTTGCCTCTGATCAGTTTATCCTGCTGCTCGGCTTAATGACAACATGCTTTATCAGAACTGACATGTCTTTGGTCCTCGTGTTGAGAAACTCCAGCAAAAGTCTCGAAATGCAAATGCCTAAAATTAACTCACGACTTTCTGACAGCTTTCTTGTGCATGAAAAGTGCAACAACACACACTTGGGCAAAAACAACTGGCTGAACAGCCAATTTAAAATGGAAAGAATGCATGAAAAAGGGACAGTAATTGCGACATTGTTCACAGATTGTTTAAATAACCTCAAATTAAAGCTGAAGTTTAAGCTGCACTATAACCTCTTACTCAACGACTATGTTTACACAGTGTGCAGAAGTGGACTCTTGGCCTCATTAGGACAATAACAGGAAACCGCCATGTAAACACATCTATTTGAGACATGGACAATTACAAGTTTTGCCACATTACCGAAAATATATTGCCTATAGACTCAGTTGCTGTTTTCAATTCAACGGCAATGAATGGAGACTGTTTGTTTGCACATTCCGAACACTGCAATATTACTTCAACTAATCGTGTGAGTTTGGGGGCGGGGCTATCTGTTTGGTCAGCCAATAGCAGACAGGGGGAGTGTTCAGGAACTTGTCATTATTTTTGCAATTTAGTTTACTGCCACTAATGCCACACAAATTACACAATTCCAATTTGCTTCAAGAATTATTTTAGTGTCGACGCTGATAGCCTAACTGTCCTATCATAATAAAGGCAAAAGGCAAAAAAAGAATTATTTTAGAAAAATATTTTAGAAATTAGAACATGTTGAAAAAATGTAGAAAAAAGAAGTAATAATATAATATATATAGATACTACGGGGCCGTTGAATGCTTGAATCTGATTGGCTGATGAACGTAAGGTGTGCAATTATTTTCAGGGAAATGCACGGCGAACGTAGTTCCAGTCAGCTCTTGACCGCATTACATATCCATATCACTTCGTTATTTCAAAGGTCCTTACAGCCTAAAACAGCAAAAGAACCAAAACTCACAACGACACTGGCGAAATAAATAAATATAGTAAACAACAGGATAAAAATGACAGATCATATCCATGTTTTTGCCACAAAATTATGTTTTATTATGTACGGAAAGCACATACTCTTATCTCTCCCGCTCTCTCTCCCTCACGGACGCACACACGTAGGCCTACAGTTTGCACACATAAGTGCTAATGTTGTTAGCACTACTCTGACGATTCAGTAACATAGTTTAACAACTTAAAAACTAAATGAATTCTCACAAGCGAGATAACAACACTGGTGCTGTTTGTGAAGAAAATGAACTTAAAGTTTCACTATTACTATAGCTATTACTATAGCTGCCTAGCTTCACTATTACTCTGCTTCGCGCCATGGCCGCATCACCACCTCGGGTGTGCATTATTTTCTAAGAATTCAACGGCCCATCGTCAATTATTAGTGTTGTCAAAATTAACGCGTTAAAGCTGCAGTCTGTAACTTTTTTTGGTTAAAATGATCCAAAATCAATATTTGAGAAAGTACATAACCAGACAGTGTTCAAAACTATCACTTTACTTTAGCCCGATTCACAACGGTTAGCTTATAATAATGTTTTCTAATTTGAGTGGTACGGGTAGGTTTTCACGGGAGATTCGAGCGTGGCACTGCGTCATTACGTCACGTCTGTAAACATAAAGAAGTTTCCCCGGCTAGTAGGCTAACGCACGTGAGGATCCTGCAGGTGGCGCATCGTTTATAGGCTTTTCTCACAGCAGCTGGAATAATTAAATGTATCATTTCATAATCATAATTCATAATCCAGAAAGCATTATGTGTTTATGAAACACATGTGAATGAAATTAAATTATATTCCAGTTTTAAATGTGGTGATTACAGATAGCCTGGGATTACACAAGATTTGTGTTTTAAAGAAAACCAGTTGGAAGGGAGCATAGTTTGCTTTTTGGGTTAAAAGAATTTCTTAATATGAAATTCAAATGGCATGACAATTAGATTAAACTGTATAGAAATTGAAATCTACACGCTAATACACACTATACTCATAGTCACGCAATGCTAATGTTGTTAACATTAATAATTTGAGAACAAAGTATAACAATGATAATACTTTGCACAGTTAGATGTGATATGAGCTAACTGATCTTTAGATTTCATTACCATTGGTAGCGCGATTTATGGTAATGCTTTTTTCCTCAGTTGGGCAGAACAAATGTGGCAGACTTGTTACTTACTTGTTCAGATGACAATATATGGTGAAAATTCTTATTTGGGTCATATATTCCAAGACGTAGGCTAGAATCTGTGATTGCGAAGTACAGTAAATATCCACACTGGTGCAGTGACTGACAGCTACAGATTCACCTCAAAATATTAGATTCATCCGTGCTGGAGCCATGCCGGAACACCGGATAACAACCCCACGCACGGAAGATAATTTCGAAAGAAACTTAAATTCCAGGTTTTCAAACATAGATGGCGACAAAAAGGCAAAAGTTACGGACTGCAGCTTTAATTAAATTGCGTGTTAACGCAGGCGATTAATTTTTTCAGTTTAATGCGTTCAAATTATTTAACGCCATTAAAGCAGGGGCGGGGCCTAGGATTGGCCACCCCACTCATAACTGCTAATTCTGTCTCTTTTTTCTTGACAATAAGTGCGTTTATTCAGTCGCAGAACGTCTTTACGAGCACATCAAACAGGAGACGTTTAAGGCCCTGTCCCAAATGGAACGCTTCACGTGCACTTGCGGTCTTACAGACTTACAATGGCCGCCACGTGCGCGTGTCCGTTAAGTCCACGAGACCGTAGGGTGTCCCATTCATCATTTTAGCATTCAGAAGGGTGCTCGCAAGTGTCCCCTTTGCGGCCGTTATGCACCCTCGATACGCACTTCTGCAGAGCCCGCACTGGTGCGAGCTCCGCAGCAGACTTCTACCCGACAGTCAAAGTGGCATTACGTCATGAAAGTGCGGATTCAGATGAAGACCGCCAGGGTTTATAATGCCATTTGGGACAGGGCCTAAAGGCCTTTCCACACTGAGCGCGAAAAAGCGAAACGAATTTCGCACGCGATGTCGTGCTGGAATAAAACAACAGTTTCCTATGGATTCTTCCACACAGACCGCGAAGATTCGCGCACCGAAAATGCGAATGTTTTTTTTTCGTCCAGTCCGATGAATCTTTTCAGTTTTGCAAAGCGAAAACAAGGGCCGTCCAATAAGATTTGAGCTAGGATCACGTGACCGGAGCAGCTGCTGTTGCACAAAAGGGTGAGAATGGTGGCGCTGGTGGCGAAAACCAGTGTAAACAAACAACGAAGAAGAGTATCCCAGATAAGAGAGTGGATGCTGAGTTCTTGTTATCGTTGGTATTTGAGAACAGATTTATTCTCACATGATCTTCATACAGAATAATATTTCTAATAATTATCCACTGAATCATGTGATCTGTAGCGCACCGTCCGTTTTCTTCCACGTGCGTGAGTGTTATGAGTCAGAGCGCGTTCACTCTCTAGATCTTCCGTATTAAAAAAAATAAAAAATCGAGTGAAACATTTTTCTACACATGAAATATGAAAGCAAATAGACATGATTATGACGATATATTTTCTGTATGTGTTTTGTATGCAGCTCATTTTATTTTTTATAGCAATAAAGGATGTTTATGACTAATATTAGCAGTGTAGCGTTATTAAATATACAAAGAGTGCATGTGTCTGCTTCAAAATCAACTATAGATCACAATCGGAAGTTATTACAAGCACTCGATGATGGTTTAAAGTGGGTAAGCAAATACATTAATAATTAAATACATTTTCAAGTGTAGCTTGATGCTAATTGTACTTCTAATTATATTTTAGGATGTAGCCTATTCTTGTAAGCATTATAGATAGCTTGTGTTTCTGGTGTAGAACCAAACTTTGTTTATTATAATTTATTTATAATTATAATTTAGATGTTAAATCCATATACGCGATACATATCTGAGGAAAAATACATTGTTGGTCAGCTCCCCCTAGCGTGCAGGCGTGAATTAGCAGAAGGCGAACATTCGTTTCGCGCTCGGTGTGAAAGCAACATTCGTGGGCGATTCGCCTCGCTTTTTCGCATCGCGCTCAGTGTGGAAAGACCTTAAGACGTGCGCTCCAACTTCACTTCAGCACCAAGCGCGAGTCAAACGAACGCGGAAACTGTACTGTGCTCGCAGCACGTACTCCTCAATTACAAGCACAAAGGCGCCGGCGCGCGCATATCCTGTATCATTTCATATCAAATCGCGAAAGAAACTACGAGCATGCAATGTCGTGATCAGTTAAGTCATGAAGTTACCAAAAAGGCAATTAAAGCTGCCATAAAACTGTGCATGCATGTAATATGTTAAATATGAGTTACATTAAGAACATGTCTCTGAAATGGTTTTCAAAACTTTCCTGGAGCAACCTACTGTCTCCCTTATCTAACTGAAATGGGTCAGAAAAGATAGAATTGAGAGAAAATACGATACGAAAATAAGATATTTCTATTTCTCTTAAAGAAACAGAAGCCAAAACAACATAATAACCAGCTGCTGTGATGTCTGTACATCAAGAACAAAAGAAAAAAGAGGAAATCAATAGCTTTTATAGTTTTAAGGATTCATCTGTATTTAGATTAGAATTTAGTGTTCGATAACTTTATTCAATTTCTGTATATTTCTACAGAGGGGCACAGGTAGCTAAATATAACATTTATTATAATGGGTTTATGTGAAGATTGTTTTAAGTTCACTTAAATTAGAAGTTATTTTTAAAGTCTAATAAATGTTAAAATTGATAGCTCTTAATTATAATGTAATGTTGAATGGCTATAGTCAATGGTTAAAGGGGTCATCGGATGCCCATTTTCCACAAGTTGATATGATTCTTTAGGGTCTTAATGAAAAGTCTGTAACATAGTTTGGTTAATATTTCTCAGTGGTAGTGTAAAAAAACACGGCCCCACTTTATATTAGGTGGCCTTAACAACTATGTACTTACATTTAAATTAATAATTTGATACAATGCACTTATTGTGTACATACATGTTTTTACATTGTACTAATATTTTTAAAAATACCTATATGTAGTTACATCTGTAATTACATTTATAATTACACTGTTGACCTATCCCTTACACCTTAACCCACCCTTAAACCTACCCATACCACCAAACCTGTCCCTAACCTTACCCGTATCCCACCTCAATAGCAGCAAAAGTGTTTTACAATACAATATGACCACAATAAGTACATTGTACTTATTTTTTGATGTAAGTACATAGTAGTTAAGGCCACCTAATATAAACTGTGACCAAAAACACCTTTTTAAACCTGTCAAAAACATCTCTTGTCAAAGCAAGCTGTTTTGTAGCATTTTCCTTTAAATGTTAATGAGCTCTGCTGACCCCGCCCCTCTCTTCCGAGCCGCTCTCTGAGGGACTGTTTACTTTAGCCACATTCATCGTGAAACTTGCTAATTAGCACATTATTATGAAAGGCATTTGCAAAGATTCATTAAAAACCCTTATACTCACTTCTTCTGTAGGTGAAGCTGGATCGTGCAAACATAGATGCATTTAGGTAGATCGGGGGCGCATTTCCTTCAAAAACAAACGTAATCCTCTGCGTCTTCAGCGGCTTAGATGTCGGGAGTAAATGACGACGGCTATATTCATTATTACATCCAACAACAGAACACCTCAATCACTTAATCTGAGACATCTTGTCCTCCCTTGCACTGGAATCGACACAATGGCGGACAGCTCTCTCAGCTCACTCAGGGTGGGTCTAAGGTAAGATGGCCTTGTCAATCAACTATCGTGGGAGCGGCCTGTACAGAACTACGTCACTGACTACATTTACATGGACATCAGTAATCTAATTATTTACCTTATTCTGAATAAGACAATATTATTATTAAGGTGTTTACATGAGTTGCTTTTAGAATAATCCTTTAATTTTCCCGTTTTACATGTTATAATACATAGATCGATTAATGGCACACATCATTACGTCACCACGCGACGCCATCCGACATCCCCTCCGGAATTTCACGTATAAACATATAGCTCGTCTTCGTGATGATGCCATATACAGTTTTGGGTGTTTAATTTTTAACTTTATGAAAGCTTCAAGTGCAGTTAATTATTTTGTACGTGCATACAGACGACGGCGGTGTTGAAGCTCTTTTATTTGCCGTCAAACGGTTGACCACTGTGTGTGTGTATCCTGTCGCAAAATGCGGTGAAAAGTCCTACACGACAGTAATGGTTTGATTAAGGTGTTTACATGTCTGTACTGCACTTCAATAATGCGACTAAAATAGGAATACTCCACACGTCTTAATTCGATTTGTGTTTACGTCGATTATGACTTTAGCCGGATTAAGGTAATCAAAAATCTCTGTTTACATGGTAGATGCTTAATCAGAGTATTGTCTTAATCGTATTAAAATCGGAGTATTGATGTCCATGTAAATGTAGTCATTCTGACAGGTCTCTCAGAACAGCCTGATTTGAGAAAGGGGATTTTAAAATAGGGATTTAAAAAAAAAACCCCACTGGGTGGATTTTTATCATTATAGGATGGATGTGTACACACACTTCCAACACACATTTATGTTCAAACAACTTGTAAAGTGAATTCTGCATCCGATGACCCCTTTAAATATTAGGGGGAAACATTTTATAGGGAAATCAGTATTAATTGGTATCAGTGATACTGGCCTTCAGTCATAAAAAAGATGCCATTAAACAAATATTAAAAATATACTGGGCCTCTAATGTAGAAATGAGCGCAGATCCGTGCGCACAAATCAACTTACGACAGAGTTCACGTGTGATTCATGAAACATTCGTATTCCTCCAATCTCATCGTACGAATTAGGGGTGGAACGGTTCACGGAAAAAAATCAAACTGTACGGTTCTCCACACACGGTTCGGGACGCGCTAGGACCGCGGTTCAACATAAATCTGACAAAGCATTTGCAATATGGTTTGTTATAAATAACACGTAAAAAAAACAGGATTCGGCTAATGTATGCTTTTGTTGATGAATGCGCATTCTGGCTTCCCAATACACTACAATAACAGTGATGAAAAAAGTGGACAAACCATTCACTCTTGTTCAGTGCGAGTGCCGTATGCTGGAATATGAGCATTTATTCCGTCATCACCTGGGTGCTGAACCTGAACAGCACACGTTGATATCTGTGATTAAACTAAACTCATGTAAGCTTTGCCAGTTTAAACATTTAAGAGCCAGAGAATGCAAGCTTGCGCGCGCGGTGAGAAGATTTGTGCGTGCGCTCATCAGAAGCGCGCAAACCCGCGCCTCAGAACGCGTGCAAATATTAAGCTGTCTCTGAAGGATTGTGTTTGAATGGACAAATTCACACACAAAAATTATGTCAAAATGCCCATCTTGGTAAGTATCCTATAGTAGACATAGCGGCTGAACGTACAGTATCAGTGCACTGGATCAGTGCATTCTCTTAAGGTGACAGCACTTTCTTAATATTAATCAAACAGCAAAAACAAAGAAATCACTCACTGCTCTTGACTGAATCGCTTTTGTAACTTTAATAAAGGTTACTCTTTAATTTATACAGTCAAATATACAATGCTGTTAACATTTGATTACTTTATTCAATTTCTGTACATAAAAACTAATACTATAGACCTACCTAAAAAACAAAACAAAACTGAAAATCACTGTTTATTTTATTTGTATCGTTACTCTATTGTATTTATTTGTGCTGTTGCTTGTAGTTAGATTGATTATTCTTATTTTCTTTATTTTTATTTGACAGTATAGTTTTTCCCTAAACATACCGAACCGTACCGAAACTGTGATACAAACCGAACCGTGAAAAAGTTGATCGCACGTTGACAAATGTGGCGGCAGAAAACAATCGTCGTTTGAATATCACGCCCCTAAAAACACCCTGGTTTAGAAACCTTGCCCCTAGTGTTTACGACATGCAGAAACAAAACCTGGCCAAAAGGAGGAAGTAATCTCATTAAAGAGAAATTGATCTTACTCCAAAAAACACCCGTTAACCTTGTAATTGCAAACAATTAGGCTACATTAAATTATGTAATTTTATAATATTATTATATTATATTTTATAATATTAAAATACTGGTAAATGTACATTATAGCTGTAAAGAGTCCACTGAAGGTGAGCGTAGTGAAGAACCCAAGTGCAGTTTATTGACAAACGTAAAATCCAAAATCCAAACATAATCCAAACAGACGAAGACTTGACTTGAAACAGGCTTGACATGAAACAGGCTTGACATGGCATGAACAGACTAGACTCACCAACAGCAGGTTACAACATTAATACACGACAAGGATCCATGGCAAAGACATGGCTACTTGTAGCAAACACTAAGGGTCACATGAAAAGAACCAACCAATGAGGAACAAGACACATGACCTGGACAATCAATCAGAACATGACACATAGAACAAGGGAACCAATAGCAAGGAGACATGAGGGCAAGGGAAGCATGACACAAACAGGAACCATAACTAAACTTCAAAATAAAAGACATGAAAACATGAACATGAAACAAACCCCAAAACAGACCTTACAATAGCCTATTTAGTTCCCCTCACTCTACAACAAATATTTTAAATAACGATATTTAGAACAGAACAAGAATAAAAAATAAGTAGTTATAAAAATATATATTAAACTATAAAATAAAAAACAGTAAAGGCTAGAGTGGAATTCATTACACAGCATGTATATTATATTTTATAACTACTTATTTTTCATTCTTGTTCTGTATGATACAAGGAAAACTGAAACAGCATTGGGATCACGAGCCTGTCTCATTCCACAAGAATCCAAATGTTTCCATTTTTGGCATATTTGTTACATTTGGTTGCTAAACTATTAGGCTATTCATTATGTAGCCTAAATAAGGCTTTATACTTCACTCATATTCTAATATCTGTGTAAAATCCTTCACATGCGCAGAAATGTTTGTTGGGTGCTGCACGTTGATTTTACAGCGGGCCTTTTAAAATAAACAGTGTAAATAAACTTTTATGTTTGGTTGTCTGCATTTTAGTTTGATGATGAATGGCTGAAATGTCAGGCAACGCTAGAACTAATGTTGTTTGTGTGTGTGTGGCACCTGTGCGATCAGATGGATTAAATCAAATAAAGATATAAAGAAAAGAAATACAATGCATTAAGAGTGTCACAAAACCGAGCGTAGCCTATACTTATTGCAGTTTTTTCCCTTTTGTTTATGTTAATTATATTAGGCATACAGCCTATTATATATTTCGTGCAGTCGTATTTATTTTATTCCTTTTATAGAATTAATTTCAGTTTTTCTCCTTTCACAGAAGCGCTGCAGGTGCGTGATACGACGATGTGTGAATCCTCATGGTCTGTGGTTTACGCTGCTATGATCGCGCATATAAAGCTAAAGCCCTGAATAAAACAAAAAAGACATTCTAATCTTACTGGTCAGTGATCGACTAATGAGCTTCGGCTGTCGGTCAGGAAAATAACCTAAAATGAACAAAATGATGTCATTCTACAATTCACCACAATATTTATATGCTGCGTGCAAGTTCAGGCTAAAAAAAACTTGCGTACATGAGCTGAGATTTGAGCGCAGCCACAACTCACGTCCATATTGATAAATTCCAAGTTTTGCATTGAAACGAACGTACGCCCACTTTTTTGTCGTACGTTCCTTTCGTAAATGAGGCCCACTGTCTTTATGTTGTTTGTACATTAATTTGAAGATTGAATGTGAAATTATTGCAATATAAAAGTATATTTAAAAACTTTCATGTTAGGTGGGATTAATCGCAATTAATTTCAGAAAAAATGTGCGATTAATTAGTTAATTTTTTTAATCGATTGACAGCACTAATATACATATACAGATGCATCTCAAAAAATTAGAATATCGTGAAAAAGTTCTTTTTTTTGTAACTTATTTCAAAAAGTGAAACTTTCATATATTCTAGATTCATTACATGTAAGTAAAACATTTCAAAAGTTTTTTGGTTTAATTTTTATGATTAGAGTTTACAGCTCATGAAAGTTTAAAATCCAGTATCTCAAAATATTAGAATATTTCCTAAAATCAATCAAAAAAAGGATTTGCAAAACAGAAAAATTCAAGTTCTTTAAAGTATGTTCATTTATGCACTCAATACTTGGTCGGGACTCCTTTAGCACAAATTCCAGCATCAGTGAGGTGTGGCATGGAAGCGATCAGCCTGTGACACTGCTGAGGCACTATTAAGCCTTCAGCTCATCTGTATTGTTGGATCGACTATTTCTCATCTTTCTCTTGAAAATATCCCATAGATTCCATATGGGGTTCAAGTCAGGCATGTTGGCTGGCCAATCAAGCACAGTAATATCATGGTCAGCATACCACTTGGAAGTGGTTTTGGCAGTGTGGGCAGGTGCTAAAGTCCTGCTAGAAAAGGAAATCAGCATCTCCATGAAGCTTGTCAGCAAAAGGAAGCATAAAGCGCTCCAAAATCTCCTGGTAGACGGCTGCATTGACTTTGGACTTGATAAAACACAATGGACCAACACCAGCAGACGTCATGGCAACCCAAATCATCACTGACTTCGGAAACTTCACACTGGACTTCAAGCAGCTTGGATTCTGTGCCTCTCCAGACTTCTTCCAGACTCCAGACCTTGATTTCCAAATGAAATGCAAAATTTACTTTTATCTGAAAAGAGGACTTTGGACCACTGAGCTACAGTCCAGTTATTTTTCTTCTTAGCCAGATAAGACGCTTCTGACGTTGTTTCTGTTTCAGAAGTGGCTTGGTAGCCCTTTTCCTGAAGACGTCTGAGCGTGGTGATTCTTGATGCACTGACTCCAGCTTCAGTCCATGCCTTGTGAAGCTCTCCCAAGTGTTTGAGTCGGCTTTGCTTGACAGTATTCTCAAGCTTGCGGTCATCCCTGTTGCTTGTGCACCTTTTCCTACCCAATTTCTTCCTTCCAGTCAACTTTGCATTTAATATGCTTTGATATAGCACTCTGTGAACAGCCACCCCCTTTCAGTAATGACCTTCTGTGACTTACCCTCTTTGTGGAGGGTGTCAATTATTGTCTTCTGGACCATTGCCAAGTCAGCAGCCTTCCCCATCATTGTGTTTTCAAAGAACAAGAGATACCTGGAATTTATACTGTAGGGATGGTCATTTAATGAATCTCAAATGTAAATATTCTAATATTTTGAGAAACTGTATTTTTGACTTTCATGAGCTGTAAGCTCTAATCATCAAAATTAAAACAAAAAAACTTTTGAAATGTTTTACTTTACATGTAATGAATCTAGAATCTATGAAAGTTTCACTTTTTGAAATAAGTTACAAAAAAAGAACTTTTTCACAATATTCTAATTCTTTGAGATGCACCTGTATGCATGTATATATGTCTGTATATATATATATTAGTGCTGTCAAACAATTAATCGAAAATAAAAGTTTTTGTTTACAGAAAGTATGTGTGTTTACTGTGTATATTTATTGTATATATTTATATTCATATAATTTATATTATATATAAATATATTTAATATATAAACGTAACATATTTTTCCTATATATATATATATATATATATATATATATATATATATAGGAAAAATATGTTACGTGTATATATAAATACACACACATTTATTTATATATATATATATATATATATATATATATATAAATAAATAAATGTGTGTGTATTTATATATACATCATAAATATACACAGTATACACACATACTTTCTGTAAACAAAAACTTTTATTTTCGATTAATTGTTTGATGTATTATGTAAACAAAAACTTTTGTTTGGGATGCGATTAATATATAAATATATATACACACACGCACACGCACACACACACACACACACACACACACACACACACAGTGTTTAATGTATATAGTATCATGTTTAAAATGTACAAAACATATGTGTGCATAAAAATACATGATCTTATCCAGCTCAAGATTAACATCCATTAAAGATTAGTATTTTACTAATCATTCATGCAGCTATAGAGCTTAAATCAACTTCTTATGCAACACAATAACACCAATCCCTCTCTGACTACTAATTCCTTTAAAAACCACTGGGAGGTTTAAAGGAAGGTGAAATCTGAATGTAAACAGACTATGTCTTTCTATGTAATTTGCAGAACAAAGTGGTTGTTCCAGGACACATTAGCTCAAAATGTGTCTTGACAAAATGACATATGAAGCAAAGGCAATACATTGCCTCTCCGAAGCTCTACCAATTGCATTTTGCATAAACATTCTAACATCTGTGAGCTACGTGACATCACCTAATCTGTCTTATTTATATATTTCTTTTCCTTGATGTCTTTAGAGGCAGCGCCTGTATGAAAGTGGAACTTAAAACTAAACATCTGGTGCGAATTTCAACAGGAAAATAAGAACGCTGTGGCATATAGACAGGATAAATTGAGCTTTATGACAAAAAATTTCACATCAGAACAGTGCAGATTTAAAATGCAAGAGCTGTTGCAGAAACAAAGACATGGTAAATTGTATAACTGTATGCAGAATTGAGCAAAATTAAATTACTTTTCAATTTATGAGTTGGAATATATATATATATATATATATACTGTATATACTTTTTTAATATAAATAATATAGTTTTTTGTATCTTTTTTTTCGTCTGTATTTTAAATTTTGCACTACATTGTGTGTTGTAAAATTAATGGATAATGTCCTGGCAGAAAATAACAAGTACATTTTCTGTTAAAATGCACTGTTTAAAGAGCCACGCATGGAAATATTTTACATATTTTAAATATTATTTTACATTATATATTTATAATATATAAACAATTACATTATGAATATATATAAATATACCTTATAAATATACAAGTAACAATCCCAGTTCCTCACCTAATTAATTCAGTTCTAATTCTGGAATTTAAATGGCATTCTCAATTCAACACTACCCCAGTATGCCAAATGCTTTTTTCATTTTATTTTTTCTAAATGTTTGATTTGGCTGGAATTGAGCACCAGGTCTGACTAATGTTTACGAGAGGCCGAATTTCAGCATGTTAGGAATTAGCATGCTTACCCAAAGATACAATTGCTGCACACCAACCGGAACAATAACAACATGTTTTTTTTATTTGCATGAAAGGAGGTTACATATGAAGGTTATAAACTGAAGGACATAATGTGCATTTAAAGTGTTAACACTATTTCAGTTAGCTGAGTGATCTACATGACTTTCACAGAATGCTGACAGAAGACTATCTTAGCACTCACTAGGGAACGAGTAGCAACAATAACAGTGAATGATTCAAGGTGTTTGTCACACATGGGTCCGTTAGGCTATTATTTACCGCAAATCTACAGTTATAATACCTACAAAATTCTAGCATTGACCTGTAGGTCTTCGTTTAGAAATTATTATGGTATAAATCCCTGAAAAGCAAAATAAGGCCTATTCACCATTTTCTACAATTTCTTTCTGAGATAAATACCGCTGCAAAAAGGAGTGCAGTAACCGGTCCTTGTGGCTTTAATAAAGTTATGACTTACACATACATGCGTTAAATGCATTAAAACACATGCGCAGAATTAGTTTTCATCAAATAAATTAGCTTATTTCAATTAGTGGTCATAATCTGCAATTAACCTGAAGGTCAGTTCCACACATACCTAAAAGCTGTAATTATTTTCAAACCGGATTATTTTAGGGTGTATTTAATTATGCTGATTACCCTTGAAATGTCAGAGTTGAGTCACACTATCTGCATTCGTGTAAGGCTAATAAAACGACACATACAAAGAAAGTGTCAAGGATGTCACGTTAAATAGTTACATTTTACATGATTTTTTTTCATGTAAGACTTTATTTGCAACTAGCTTGTTTGAAATTAATTAGCATCCCAAACTCTGCATAATATAACTTGAAAAATAAAATGAAACCATATCTACCACATTACACCGGTAATATCCTGAAATACAGTGCAGAATATATTACTACACTATAATGCAGAGATTTTTTTTTTGGACTGTTGAGTGGTTGAATAAAATCCTATTAGCTCTGCACATTTCACATTGAGGATTTCTTTGCGCAAGGCAATGGGCACTGGCAGAGTAGTCCTCTCGCATCCTTCTCACTTTTATTTTGGGACATAATGGTGAGATAACACTTCTCTTCTAAATCCAGTATTGGCACCTCCATTCCGGCTAATTTTTCACCCAGCTGTAGTGGGTAAAAGTGCTTTGATTGATACATTGGGATTATGTCTATCCCTTTTCCTGCTCTGAAACAGAATGTTGCAAAGGGAACAGGATCTGCTGTTATTGCTTCCATTAGCTGTCACTGTAAATCACTGTGAATCAACCGGAACCTCCACCTCCTGGTTCTAGGGTGGTCTATAATACCTGGAGAAAGCCATCCGCTAGTGTAAATGCCATGTGACTAATCACTTCAGAGCCGCAGGAAAATGTCATGACAATGCTGATTGGCTGATGGCACCACAAAACACAGTCTCAAAAAAAAAAAAAAAAAAATTATATATATATATATATATATATATATATATATATATATATATATAATACAGAAAAGACATTTATACTGCTACAAAAGATTTTTTTTTTCATTTTATATTCAAAAATGCTGTTCATTTATTATAAAATCCTGAAAAAATGTACCATGGTTTCCACAAAAATATTAAGCAGCACAAACCGTGTTCAACATTGATAATAACAATCATAATTAATAACTGAGCACCAATAATAACTGATAATAACCAAACAGCCAATCATCAAATTAGGTGATTGCTGAAGGATCATGTGACACTGAAGACTGGAGTAAAATTTAGCTTTGTCATTACAGGATAATAGTCTTTCACAATATTGCTGTTTTTCTGTATTCATCAAATTATATTTCATCAAATAAATGTAGCCTTGGATCCGAACGGCTGCCAATGGAGAAAGATGCCCCCAGATGGTGTAGATACGACATCTACCCACATGAGCTAACTGGGCCATGCAAACCAAACAAACCCTGACCCCTTGCCTCCATCCAAGCCGATAAACTCAAACATATGCAGAACAGAGCAAAAATAGTGGCTATAAAATAAATGGATTGCTCATTGAAAATGGTCATTAAGCTGCAGAATTGCGGCCCAGCAGACTCAGCACTGAGCCGTTCCTCTATCTTCTCAGCTTCACTCCTCATTAGAGAGTGTCAATACAATCGACGGGGAAGAGATGTGATATGACTTATGACTTCATCCTTGTCATCCAGCCACTCCCGCTCAAATCTTGACATTTCCAAGTGGTTATCTGCCCATTAGTCTGTGTTTGCATGATAGTAAAGGGAGCTGGCTTTTGATGGTCTGAACGCCACATTTATTCTGGCGTGAGTGTCGGCCTATCTGATTTATGTGCTCTCGCTGTGCCGTGATTCAGCATATGGTATATACGGAGACAAAGAGATTAATGATCCCTGTGACCGCAGATGAGACAAAATGACTTAAAAGAGAAAAGAGGAGGAAGAGAAACTGTCAAGTGTCCTTCCCCTTGTATTTGGTAGCAGGCAGATCCTCACTATGAGCATGATGGGTAAAGTCAGTATAATTCATTAATGCTTGGAGTGCTCATTACTGTCTTTTCACACTTTGAGAGACTCATTACCTGCATAATAGAAGACTCCGTATAACACTGAGACCATTCCTCACTGAAAATTAATCATCCCATCCCAGACAAAAAAGGGAATTCTCTCGTTAAATATTAAGAAACTCCAGTACCATGAATTCTATTCTAATTTCCACCCCAGCCTACCTTGGAGATACAGAAGGAAGACTGTAATTCTGTTTCAAATTCTGGTGAGCAGCCTACGAAAGCCAAATTCGAAAGCAGCACTGCATGTATTCTTTGTGAAGACAACAATTCCAGAATGTACTGCGATGAGCTGAAACTGTTCAAGATGGATGAAAATGTGGATTATAAATTGTAATATGTTACATAATTATATATAAATCCATGTTATTTAGGTCCTTGATAAGTACTTAAGATACTATTAAAGGTTTTATTAATAAAATTAGTAATTTTGTTGTGTTTCTTTTTAGTAATTTTTTGAGTAGTCTTTATTATTTATATGTCCATATAGTCTTTATTAATTTTATTTCTCTTTTAATTATTTTAGTACATCAAGTTAAACTAAATAAAATTAGAAATAGGTGCACATTTTTTATGCTTTTAGTTTCAGTTTTAGTTAACTATAATTACTATAATTATATTAATATAAGTACAATGGTAGCACTTTATTTTAAGGATAAATTCTCACTATTAATTTACTTGATAATTAGCTAGCATATTGGATGTTTATTAGTACTTATTAAGCACATATTAATGCCTTATTCTGCATTACCATATTTTAGATCCCTTAATCTTACCCCATACATAAACTTAATAAGCAGCAAATTAGGAGTTTATTGAAGCCAAATTCATAATTAACAGTTAGTTAATAGAGAGAACTGGTCACTAAACTAAAGTGTGACTATATAATAATATATAGCATTACATTATTCATTTGAATTATATAATATATAATTACAGTCTCTTTATATTAGAGTCAGTATCGATGTTTAGTGTAATTTAAAAATGATTTGAACACATGTACTGTGCCATTAGCTTAGCAACATGCTAACACCGCGCTCTATTAGATCACCTGCGAGTCAAGTTTTCTGTGTGCTTTCCTAGAGGACTGCTATTTATATGATGCATGCAGTTGCTGCCTATGTAGAGCTTTCCAAATCGGTCACTTACAAAGTCCCATTTCAGTTAGGATGCAGTAGACAGTTGACAGCCTCACTAGGTTATGGAACAGAGCTGGTATCTCCAGTAAGAGGGAAAAAAGACTCAATGTCATTGTGCATGTGATTCTACACTGTCTGACAGTAAACAAACAGAAACAAAAGAAGTAGTATATGGTACTCACAGTTGACTGTTACTCTCACGGTCTTGGTGTCGGGTGAAGCGATGTCATTTTCGGCACCGCACTCATAGTCCCCTGCTTGATCCCGAGTGATGCCTGTGATATTTAAATACTCCCCGCTTTCGTACTTCCTGGCTGTGAACGCAAGAAAATAAACAAGCACAATCCTTCAGAAATGTTCTTTTGCAGGCATGTATTAATTAATGGTTAAATGCTTAAAGGTACAAACACCATTGAGTCTCAACAGCCAGTAAAAAAATGTCCAAGTGCACCCAGAAAACTGAAAAAAAGATTTATTAAGGCACATAATTGCTTTGTTGGCTAGACATCCAGTGGGAAGCATCTCCCCTGTGAGCCTGATTCACACAAGGAGGAATATTATTGGAGTCAAATACTGTGAGGAAATCAGAACTGTGCCAATATGACAAATATGACTTGAGGTCCTTGAGTAATGAGAGGCAATATAGCACAGCGTGGGGCTGCCATGCTTCTATTGGACTAAAAACCTCCCCAGGTTCCCCAGACCAGGATCCAACCTTATTGTAATATTCCTCAGTGAAACCTATTTATATCCCACTTTACAGTGAGGTGAATCTTTCTCATGGTACAGAGAGGTAAATCCAGCACTGGCATATGGATGAGAAGCCTCTGACTCAGCAAAACCCCCACACAATAAAAAAAAGCAAGGAGAGCGATGCAAAAAAAAGGAGGATGAAGAGGCTTTAGGAGGGGTGTGTTTTTACCAAGTCTTTTGTAAAGCATCATAGAGCTTCAAGATTCGACTTCAAGAAAGCTTTAAAGGGATAGTTCCCCTAAAAACATCATTTACTCACCCTTATGCATAGCAGTTTTCCATGCAGTTACAATGAATAGGGATTGTAGTGTTTTATTGCAACTCTTCTTAAGCCATATGGGAGCTTTGTATGACAAACAGATGGATATTTATATTTTTTAAAATTGATATCGCTGTCCAGTCAGCTGTTAGCAGCTGAGATCAGATTATCGAGTCAGTTAATCTTGAGAACCAGATCAGTCTGAGTAAAGAAAAATCATTCAGATCGGTTTTGTAAAGTGGATCAACTGATTTATTGAAATGATCTGACTTAAAAGACTGATTCTTTCACTAATCACTACTTCTCTCATAATCTGACATTTTGATCTGTTCCTTGGACAAATATCATTCTGACTAGCTGCTACAACACTGATAGAAAAACAAGAGCCCCAAGTTCAAATTATTCCATCCTTTCGTAATTTGCATAAATATTTGTGTGTTGCATGAAAACAATTACATCTGTATAGCAGGTAACAAACTGAACAATTGAACAAAATAGTTTTCTTTGGGGTTATCAAGGAACTGACTAAGATGTGTATCTGAGCTGACAAGGTGCTATTTGGCTCCCAATGCTTTACAAATGAATAGAGGCAAAGACTGTAAAATAGGATAAATTGCATCAAACATATTCATGCAAAACAACCCATATTTGGCTATACACAGATGAAAAGGCGAGTAGGACATCAGAGCAAAAGAAGTAAACATCATAGTATGACATTATTCACCCATAACATAAAGAGTGTTTTTTTTTTTTTCATCATTAAAACTAAATGGTATTTAGCATGACATAACAGCTGTTGACAAAGCACAAATATAAGATTTAAGCCAAGCATATTGCATTCTTTTCTTAGTACTTAAGGTCATTGCACACTGAGTCCAAAATGTTTGCATGCATTTTTCCGTTTTTTCGTATTCCCCATTCTTTCCTATCAAAATGCATGCTACGGATGCGAAACCGCAGAAAATCAAACCTGATCCGAATTTTTTTTTGGACGGACGAAAGATTCGGAGGCAGTGTGCAAACGTGATTGACACAATATGAGGTCGTATTTATTTTTTTAACGTGCGAAAATTTTGGATGAACATTTCGGACTTAAGGTCACTGCACACTGCACAATTTTCATCCGGATATTTTCACACGTTAAAAAAAATTCGGATCAGGTTAGATTTTCTGCGTTTTCGCATCCGTAGCATGCATTTTGATAGGAAAAGATGAGGAATACGAAAAAAAACGGAAAAACGCATTCGGAAATTTCAGACTCAGTGTGCAATGACCTTTAGTATGCAAAATGTAGTTAACTAAACTGAATTGTTGTTATTGTTAACTAAAACTAGTTTCTGTTATTTTAAATAAATCTAAAAATTAATCTGATTTTCATTTTTTATGTTTAAATTAACTAAAAAAAAAATGAAAATCAGAACAGTTGAACAGAATGAAAATAAGTTAAAGCTGAATTGCTATATTTTACTTCAACTAAAATAAAAATAAAGCTAAATACAAAAATATATATAATTAAAACTAGTAAAACTGGTAAAAGCACATAAAATGACTAAAACAACAATGAAAAATTAAATCTAAAAATAATGCATAATATGAATAAATACTTATAAAAATACTTAAATAAATACAAATAAAATACTGTTCTGATATACAGTGGCACCAAAATGTTTTTGGACATTTAAGCCACTATTTAAAAATGTATAACACTGTAAAATAATTGCATTTGATTGCAGAATGCCAAACCAAGTGGCATTTATTTTAAATAAAAATAGCATGTGCATACTTTAAGCAAAATATTTTTCAAAAAATATTTTTTTAATAATACATCATTTTAAAAAGGTGCTAAAACACCTGTGAGAATATTGACTTCAACCATCTAAATGAAAAATGACCTTGAGTCCAGTTAGTCAAACAATATTGCAGAAATAGCCAAGAAAAGTGTTGTTTATTTGTTTACAGTTATCACTTAGTTTGATCTTTTGTACGTGATGAAATGAAAACCACACACTTAATTATGTATACTTTTAAATCACAGCAATGACAGTCGTCACATTAACAAAACAACTGTTCCCAGGTAAAAGGCAAACTTACAAAATTAACAAACATTGACTACAACTTACCATATTTCTTCCTCCAGCTAAAAACCAGAGGGATCTTTATCGGTGATTAACTCACTCCATAATTCCCTTACTTCAGTCATTTATTTTCTTTTTCCTAACAGAGACTTCACAGTGAGCCATCATTTATCTTACTGATTACACCAAAAGAAGAAATTACCAAGGTTTAGTGACATTTAATAAAGAATGGATCCCTTCGTGAAATCAACCTTTGTTATATCAACCAACTTGTTTGCTATAAACCAAAAAAACCCAAACCGGAGCATTTTAAAGGCTTAATGGCCACCGATTACGTGCCAGAAATATATTCAAATGTAAACTTGCCCCTTATCATCTGCAATCTCAACCGCCTCCCGAATTGTGCATGTTAAGAGTTATTTGAAAGCTCAAGAGAGACTTGTCGTAGCCTCTGGGAAATGTCACTCCAACCAAATTAGCCAAATCACAGCAAGGTTAATCTAGGATTCCACATTGCTCTGTGTTAAGTGCAGTCACAGTAAGCACTTTCCCCACATTGTGTGAAGAGCACAAAGTACATTTCCTTGAGGTCTGCCTGCTGCTGATATGATGAGCGCTGGTGAAGAATACATTATGGGCTAAGGTGGCAGTTCTCTGTACATCTCTTCCGTTAACCCGTGAGAGAATACTGCGGCAGCCCAAATGTTGCATTATGAGAGGCTTCCCCCAGGCATTCATTGAGTTGTCAGCAATGAACCATCAACCATCATTCAACCGCCACACATACTCGCTCGCTCGATCTCGCACACGCACCTGAGCCGCCTCCACTTTTCCATTCCCCGTATCTCACCTTAACCCTGATAGCCTCCTCATTGTCCCAAAGTGCCCCAAAACAATTGCTGAATATCTGTCCGAGCACTCTTTAAGAGCTGGTCATTGTATTGAAACCATTTGGCGATGTTTAGACAGACTGTCAGTGCCGAGTACGGAGCTATTGTTCAGGAAACAATAAACCAGAGTAAAGACAATTTTGGGAGGCAGAGGCACGAACAAAGGATTGACAAAGGACAATTGAACGCTTCACTGTAGCCTTATCATATGAGAAAAAAAATCAAATCTGAAGTGTTATAGTCAGCTATTTAAAAGGTCAGAGTTCCTTATATCCCGAGGCCTTAAATCACAATGGAAAAAGCTTATGAAAGCATGTTTGGGATCAAGCGTGCTGGGCCAGGCGGTACAGAGAGCGTGAGGCCGCCCTGTAGCCTCAATACGTCTCTATATAGGGCTCGCTTTAGGATCTATCTTCATCTAGTCTACAGCATTTGAAATCATGTCTGTAAAGCAATTTTAAATGCCCTAAGTACTGAAAGTATTAAAAGAGTGTGATTTAAAGCTTAGACAAGGAATTGCTCATTTAAAGTTCTTTAGTTCTCATTTAAAATCTACAGCGGTGAGAAGAATGTGCTGTATACTCGCGAGTCAGACCAATGTGTGGTTCTAGCACAAGTGTGTGTTAGAAACTGAAGCGAACATTATTGACAGCGTCTAAAACAAGCATTTTGCTCATGATCAGCTATAGTAATGTATCATTAATTACTGAATTAATGGAACTGATAGGTTGACTTTATTGTATTTAATCAATGGCATTAAATACTGTATGTTCAACAGCATCACGTTTACTTGATGCATTTAAGCAATCTGACATTTTATGTTTCATTCAGTACTGTGTATCATAGTAAAATGTGACTTTACAAATATATATTCACACTGTGAAAATTCTTGTGTTTCTAAAGTTGTGCATATGTAAATACATTTTCAATTCAGATGATGTCAGTACATCCATATTGTATGTTGTACACTAAAATCTGTATGTAAACATTGGGATAGTTTTCCCAAAAAGGAAAATTCTGTAATCATTTACTCACCCTTATATCCCTCCAAACCCACAAAACTTTGGTTAATCTTCCAAACACAATTTTTTCTATTTTTAATGTAATCTGAGCGGTTTCTGTCTACTCATTGAAAGTCCAGGTAATCAAATCATAAAAAAGACATAAAGAGGTTATAAAGGGATTGTAAAATAAATCCATAAGAATCGAGTGCTTAATCTAAGACTCTAAAAAAATCCGCAAAAATAAGGCACAATGTACTGTATTAATTTGAAGGAATTTTCCGTATTTATTTTTACAGGTGTTTTATCTGTTTTTTTTTTAATTTTGCACTTCATTGCTTTTAGGGGTTAACGGAAACGTCCGTAAAATTAACGCACAATGACCCGGTAATGAGCTGCCAGTACTTTTTCTGTTACTCTACAGATTTCTTTTTTTTCAGTGAAGTCTTGTGAAGACATAGGATTGCTTTATATGATGAACAGATTTAATTTTGGCTTTTTATTCCATGTTTAGGGGTGTAACGGTACACATATTCGTACCAAAACTTTTTGGTAGGGGTCTTTCGGTTCGGTACGCATGTGTACCGAACAAATCGTTCCATTTTTTTCAGAAAATTCAGACAATAAATGCCGTTTTCGATGCTCTTTGATGTGGCGCAACATATCGCCGCATACTAACGCTCCCGTTCTAACGGCAGCGCGGAGCATGAGTGAACATGATCACCCTTTCCTCTTTATTATTAGTTTTAACGCGAAATATACATGAATAAACATTTCACCCTTCACGCAATCGCTCAATTAGTGTTTCAACCGCGGAAAGACGTCATTAAAACAGCTTGTAAACAAAATGTCACATAGCATTTCACTTACCTCAAGAAATTCATCAGTGTCTACAGCTTGTTATTTGCTAGAGAAATGAAGTGCATTTTGCAAAATATTCAAATATTGCGAAATATTGGTGAAATATTGGTTTTGGTGGTGAACTATCCCTTTGAGGATACTAATGCAATCAAGCAGCTCAGTCAACTACCATTTATAACAAATGCTTCTTGGGGGCCAAACCTTTGAGTCAGATTGAAATCTGTTCATCCTTACAAGTCAGAGGTCTTTGAGAGGTCTTCAATGCATAATGTCTTTAAATGGTCTTTAAAAGTAATTACCCCATTTATATTGATGAAAAGTCTATATTCTAAGCAATAGTGAGAGGCACAGAAGTCAAAGGTCTGATGACACACGCACACAAGAAATGTCCAACTGCACTTAGAGTGTTTCGGCAATTAAATCTAGAGGTGCTAGGCTGCAGGTTAAGCCTCCTGCAGGGTCATTCAAGAACTACTGGAAATCACAGTCCAGGAGCTGCTGTGATTACAGCTCAGACAATTACCACAGTGCTGCCATATGTGCACCAAATACTGTTATACGTGATGGTGTGCAATAATGTATTCAGTCTGAACATACTGACTCATCCAGAAGGAAAAAATATTGTAGCCTCATACAACTCATACAAAAGTTTCAAACACATTTTTTTTGTGTCGTTTTGACTTTGCTCTCTGTCATCATGTGAATCCTTGACAATATCACAGCGACTATTTAAATACTGTAAATGAATCTTTTCAGTACATCACAAACTTCAGTGGCAGAAGCAACAGTATCTTAAAAAATGTTCTATTGTCACTGGCTCTTACTCATTGTCATCCTCTCTGCCCACACAGAAGTTAATTAGCCTGAAGAAGAATAGTTCAGACAAATGGCTTTCAGTCACATCTGGGCCAGACTGAATCCGCTGACCAAAAGTGGAAGTTCACCATTTGCAGGACGGTTGTCTGAGGACTTTTTTTTTTTTTAATTACTGATGCACTTATCGTCTGTTTTTAAGTGTTTCTATAATTTGAAGTATCCTACCTTTGGTAAGTAGTGGTTTCATGACACTTCAAAGTCTTTTGATGAGAATCTCAAAAAGCAACTCGATCACAAAATACACTGGAGAATGAAATAAATATGGCAGTCCAAAGATAAGTGCAGCTGACTTCAATAAAAATTCACAAGCTCTTGAAAATACTGCTGTGCACTGAATTTTCAATTCGCTTTGAAAATGTGCCAAATTTTTTGCTTTAACAGCTGAATATAAACTATGAAAGGTAAAAATGAGGTTGATGTATCCTCACATGTTGTTTACCCTGCAGCAGAGTGATAACTGAAAACTCTTTTTGAGAACAACAGCAAATTGAAGTGATAATTGATTAAAAGTCTTTTCCTAAACTCAGTTCATTATAGACGGTTTAAAAAAGAAACATCTTAGTTTCATCATCATAATCTTCTGAGCACACTGAACAACTTGGACAGACATTCCTGCTGTGTTTTAAAGTCAATGTCAAATTCTGTTTAACTTATTGTAACGTATTTTAACTGATTTGAACTTACCTGATGGGGAGATGTGTCTCCAAGAGATTTTGGGCTCTGGTTTCCCACTGGCTGAGCAGATGAGTGAAACATTGCTGCCTTCGTTTACCGTAATGTCCGATGAAATGTCATAGATTTTGGGAGGAACTGTGGAACAAAACAAACAGTTAGATGGATCTGTGTATGGAACTGATCTGGAAGTATGTGAATAAAAATAAGAGCCAATATAGCTGCAAGCAGCAATTATCGGGGTCCAACACAATACTACTTTATCCCAGTAAGGTCACAGGTGTGTCATTTATATTTTGAAAGAATAAGTGTTTTCTTTTGCTTGTGTTCACATTGGCTAATTATTGCTGATTGGCTAAAAGCTGCCGTATAGTTTCAGATCTGCTCAACGTAAATGTCATTTTCATTGTTACAGCAGGACTGACCCCCACAAACATCTGTAATTTGTCTTTAGAATGATGTTCTAAGCATGTGTACCAAATTTCATGAAAATCAGTCATTTTATTAAGGAATTACAGCAATTTACATGAAAATCTTATTTCACTGATTTCATTCTGACAGGATGAAAATTCTAGGATTAGTTCACAAGTGTAGCCTAATTATAAAGTCTAAGTGTAATATGATTTAATGAATGATATGCATAGTCCATAAGCCAAGGAGCGTGGTGATATAAAATTTATCATAATGGCGTTTCTACCATGATCTACCATGATTCAATAGTTTCCATAACCTAATAATGCTGACAAAAATAATATGATTCCCAGCATTTCCTGCTTGGACCTCTAAAAAATATAAGAAAGAAGAAATTAATTGGCATTCTCAAACATTTTCTAGTCTGATTTAGAACGCTTCAATGAATTTTTGTTAACATTTTGGTGATAAAACTACAGTGATGGTTTTCTGATAGATATATAGAGGGTAACTAGACACTGTCGCATGATATTATGTGTCATGGTGCACCTCACACTCAACTACAAACTAAAAAAAAAAATCTAGATGTAAATCTATCTTTATCCCACCTTTCATCACACAGGGCCTCCACTCTTTCTCAAAACCACCATGTCAGTTGTCAAGGGGTTTATGAATAAATGTCTGACCTCCTGGTTTTGCTTTCCTACATAAAAAGGCAATAAATTGTCAGGAGTCTGCAAAATCAGCTATTCCCTGTGTTCACTTTTTGAGGTCTGGCTGTGATTCTGTGCTAGGCTGTTTGAAGTGGATTGCATTTAACTAGACCGGTTCTGATTCTTTGACTCCCTCCTCCCAATATAATATTCTAAACACCATGCATTGCTGAAGATCCGTGTATAATGACCAAACTTTCTCAAGAGCTATTTATATATGTTCTTCTCAAACAGTAAATGGAGTTGTAATTAACTTTTATTTTACTTAAATGTCAATTAATAGATCTCCTGACAGGCAGACTCACATTGCATCCATGCATAACCAGACACAATATATATAATCATGAATGATCGCTATTATAGAATAAGCAATACTCATCTGGGGAAAATCAATTAGAAGAAAACAAGACACTGACGGAATTAAAATAAAATCCTTTAAAGCATGCTGAGGAGGGCATTCAAGTCTTCAAAGAAACTGCGCTATTACTTCTTTCTAAGCAAAAGGACACCAAACATTCAGCCATTTGTCACCTTGCAAAGAAACGGCAACATTATTTACTCCTACACTATTTGATCTCCAGTTTAGGTCTTTCTTGGATTTTGTAATCGGCTGGCACTAAATGGTTGAGTTGAAATTCTAATGAACCTTTTCATTGTTTGAAAGCACTGCTCTGACTGTCATGCTCTCCACTGCAGGTTTACTTGAACTTCCTCCCACTGCTGACAAATGTCCACAATCACTGATAGCACAGATGGAAAATGTTGCATTCGTCGACTGATCATATCTGCCATCAACAGGATCAAGACCCTATTAGTCAACGCCTGAGGAGTCAGGTACCAGCCTTTTAAATGAGATGTGGGGCCTCTGCAGATCTTTAAACTGAACATGTTCGAAGAAACATCAGTTTCATCATCTTGCCATATATTCCAGAACTTTCTCGGTAAATTCTCACCTTGAGATTTGAAGTCTTTTATTGCTGTTTTTTTCTTCCAGACACTTCTTTACACTTCTACAATGCAATAATGGCAAAATTGTGTCGAAACAATTGAGCTTTTTGAGCTTACAAGTTGGCCAGAAAAGAAAGTCAGGAGGATTTGGTGCATTGAAGGAATATCTCTCATTACAGCCTGAGACAGTTTTGACTTTCATTACTGGTCTTGTGTGTACCACCTGTGAATACAGAGTATATTATCAGATGAAATGAATTTCATCTCTGTATTTTCAAGTAGCTGAAAAGCTGAAAGGACTGGTATGCCTTGACACTCCACTGAACACGGCAGCATAAACAGATGCAAAGGTCAACAACCTATCCCGGTATGCTCTTTTAACTATCACTAAGTTCATAATGAAAGCACGTGTTATTTAATCTCAAGCTCAAGGTCTGACCGCGATTTGACTTCTATGAATCCTTTCTGAGCGTCAACCTCAACGCTTTTGGCCATAGTTATTTTTAACCTGTTTATTTCCACTCAGCCTGTTCAATTGGTAGGGTAATGATGACAAGAGAAAAACAAGACAACGCTAAAGCCCTACCCCAAGGCCCTATTCAAGACAACCTGATGCTTTGTTTTCCGTTTAATTCATTAACTGCTGCACGATTGTCATGTTTGCCCATTCCACTCTAATTCTCCCTCCTCTCCTCGGCAGGAGGCGCTGAGATGGAGCTGCCACAGCTGACGGGGGAGGCATTATCAGTCTCTCAGCCCCAGAGTGAATAAATAAGCCTCTAATGACGCCACCTTGAATTACTGAAACGCTTACAGCTATTAAAATGCAGAGTTTCCTCTGAATAAAGTGGAGTACATGGCTTGCCTTTCTATAAATTCTGACAGGTTCTCCAGGGCTGACTGCTGCCACCCAATTCCAAGACCCCATTGCTTCACACCTACTGCCAGCCCACATTCCAATTACAGAGCTGAGGGAAAAGTGGGCTCCTGTCATAATGCAGACTAGCACAGGCAAAGAGCCGAGCAGAGACAGGCAAAGAAATCAGATGCAGTCTTATCTACTTGTTATCTTCCGGCTGAAAAGGAATGAAAAAAAAAAGTTAAGGCTGATGTTCAATAAATGGACTTATATGTTACAGTATCGACTAAATATTTATAGCATAAATGAGGTGAATTTTGATTTTATATATGAGGCCTCTGCATGGTAAATTACTAGTGGAATAGGCAGTACAATAAAAGATGCACTCTATTGCACAGCTGAGCCCTTCATTAACCTTTAATATCTGTTGCATGCCATGCCAAAAATACGCAGAAACCACTGTAAATTAATTTTCCTATCCTTTCCACAAGAACTGCTGACTTATGTTTAAATTACAGAGTAAAACATTACTACATTACCGTTGAAATCAACAGAGTTTATGACTTTTCACACTAGAGCTTTTAGTTCGTTTGGTCTTTCTTTTTTTGTGAACTTTGGCGTGCACAAGTTTGCCTGAAGGAGGGATGGTTCACTTGGACTTCAGCACTATACGCAGTTGGTTTGAATGCAATTGGGTCTAATTTGTGGAAGAGAACCAATGTTGATGACGTATAAATGTCTATTATAGCCTACAATAATGTATTTCTAATTACTACCATTTCTCCACAGAAAATTGCATTTTAGCAACTCACATTTTTCATTTGTCTTACAAATCAGACACATAAGTGCTGTTCGTGCGTTTTTCTTTATGGTAATAAAACCAAGGGGAGTAAAAAAGGTGAATGTTTCCATTTCTTTTGCCTTATCCTCTAGAGATACAGCATTATATAGCTAGCTGTAAACAGTTGCTGGTATTATATCGATGATGCAAATCTGCTGCGCTTTGAATCAAATAATATAAACCAGTCAGAGGAGGAAAAATGGATACAGAGCAAAAAAAATTAACTCGTGTGTGAAAAGCCTTCAGTCTGATAATCCTGTTATGAATTACTTGTAAGACAAAACATACCAGTTAAGAAGCTGTTAAGATTACATTACATTCATTGAATTGAGCTGAAAGAGACATTGAGGGTCAGTAACAACTTTGAATATAATAATAATCTCTTGTGTGTCCTGAACAACCCTTGTGAGTCACAATGCGGCTCTGTTCCAAACGCTAGCGAGCTGCCAACATAGGCAGCACTTGAAGAAATCACAGGCACAAACCCAATGCTACGGCTGTTTGAAAAGGTAGGAAGCATGATTATGCTGCCTTCTAAGATGCATTCTTTTTTTCTAACCCAAAGAAAAAAGAAAATGAAAGAAAAATACATCACATGTATTCTTTAATAAAAGAAGGTGTTGTAAGATGGTGTATATAATTTAAATTATAATTTATGCAATACTGAAAACATTGATAAAAATAATCCAGTCTAATTAAAAAACGGCAATTATACTCAATATTTGTGTGTGCTAGTGTATATATTTTTATGCTTATTAGAGTATTATTATGTTAGCCTAGCAACATGCTAACACCAAATTAGCCTTGTGTTGGTAATGTGTTTCAAAACAGTTAATATGATGCCCTAAAGAAATAGTTTACCCCAAAATAAAGAAAAAATTGCTTCAAATTCACCCTGAGGCCACCCAAGATGTACTGTAGATGAGCTTAATTTGTCATCAGAAAAGATTTGGAGCAAATTATTATTGCATCACTTACTCACCAGTGGATCCTATGCAGTGAATGGGTGCTGTCAGAATGAGTCCAAACAGCTGATAAAAATATCACAATATTTGTGAAAAAGACCATCCCATGTTGTCTTCTTACATCAAAATCCACCAACATACAGATAGAGGACTTATAATTTAGCCAAAGTAACAGTTTGAAGTGTATTTTTATTATGTTTAACATAATGTCAGCTGTTTGAACTTTCATTCTGACGGCACCCATTCACTGCAGAGGATCCATTGCTGAGCAAGTGATATCATGTTCAATTCTCCAAATCTGTTCCAGTGAAGAAACATATTCATCTAGGATGGCCTGAGGGAGAGTACATTTTCCGCAAATTTTCATTTTTGGGTGAATTATTTCTTTAATAGACAGCTTAACAGGTTATAAAACAGAGTGCATGCTGGGAATACTCCTTATGATTCATCCATGCACACCATTACAAGGGAATACTGAATATTTTGATCCAGTGACTATACTGTGATACAAATATGCACATGCATTTTAAATATACTCATGTGGCTGGAAGTGGAAATATGCTACACTTGCAAAACTGCCAGATTCCACATTCATTCATAGTGGTTCCCAATTCCCCATACAACCTGAAGGCTGCTAAAACCAACCAACTTAGATCCCTAATTAGGTGTCATAGACAGAAACAAAACACAAACTCTGACAGGCTGCTCTACCCACTGGGATTTCTTCAGTTGGTAATGCCACGGAACGTGAGACAGTGAGAATGTGCACGACCCAGTACATGAGCTCTCTTGGTACAACGTGTCCATTTGAAGAGTTAATTGAAAATGTAGTATTTTGAATCAGTGCATGATTAAAAGAAATACCATTTCTAACATTCTGGTGCTGTTTGTGATTATCGGTTCCGTCATGTATCCATCTCTTATCTCAGATACTAATACAATATAAAAGGTACACAAGAAACATTCTGCTGTAGACCCGTTACTTTGTTCTCCAGCACACTGTATTAGTTCAATCTATAAGAAGGAGTGCTTACAGTATGAACAGAGATATCAGTGAGAAGAATATTAGGCATTCATGAAAGGATCAACTTTCACATTAAAGACTTTGCAGAGTTGCTGTGAGGTGCAGACACACTGGTACAGAATCTAAAATGAGGCTTAATATTTCATGACATTTTAGATGAAGTTCAAAACATCTTAACCTAGCTTAATGATGTTCCACTAAAAAAAACATCAGCAGGCTGGATTGGAGGACTTCAAACTAGTGATACCGGTGTAGATTTTGCTTGATATATACATATGTATGTGTGTATATATCAATATATGTATATATATATATATATATATATATATATATATATATATGTATGTATGTATGTATATGTACATGTACAGTATATAATATTCACTGTCACTTTTGATTAACTGAATATTATATACTGTATATGACCCCGACACACTATAATCAATATTATTATTAGTTAAGATTTCCTATTAATTAAATAAAATTACTACATATTGATTTCATTGCTCAAAAGTGACAGTAAAGGCATTTGTTGCATTGTAATAAAATGTTTCTAATTTAATTTTTAATTTTTTCTTTTTTTTAAATTTTGTTTCTAATTTATTAATGTTCTTTTGAACTTTATTTTATATATATATCTTTTTTTATTATATATATGTATGTATATATATATATATATATATATATATATATATATATATATATATATTAGTGGTGTCAAAATTAGCGCGTTAACGCATGCGATTAATTTTTTCTGATTAACGCGTTAAAAATATTTAACGCAATTAACGCAGTATGGGCCAGGGTTGGCCACCCCATTTGCAACTGCCGCCTCTGCCCTTTTTCTTGAAAAGGATGCGTTTATTTAGATGCAGAACGTCTTTATGACCACATCAAACAGGAGACGTTTTAGACGTGGTCTAACTTCGTGCCAGGCGCGAGTCAAACGAGCGCGGAAAAGATACTGTGCTCGTAGCCTGTATCATTTCATATCAAACAGCGAAAGAAACTACGTGCATTCAATGTCCTAGTTATGCCGTCATTTAACGCATGAAGTTACCAAAAAGGCGATTAAAGCTGCCTTAAAACTGCCTGCATGCATGCAATATGTTATATATGCGTCACATTTAAGAAGATGTCTTTGAAATGGGTTTAAAAACCGTCCTGAGGCACCCCAGCACTGTCTCACTCATCTAAAACACCCGATTCAACTCGTCCGCTCATTAGTAGAGACTTTAAGACTTGAAGTGGGTCAGAAAAGGTAAAGAGAGTTGCATGTCTGTTCCGCGTCACGTTCAGCAGCAGCTTTTAAAGCAATAGCAGGCAAATAAGCTAATAACCAGCTGCTGTGATGTCTATTAATCCAAGAACCAAAGAAAAAAAGAGGAAATCAATAACTTTTATAGCTTTAAGGGGTTCATCTATATTTAATTAAGAATTTAGTGTTTGGTAAGTATTCATTTTCTGTATATTTCTGCTGAAGGGCACAAGTAGCTAAATATGTAATTTATTATAATAGGTTCATGTGATGATTGTTTTAAGTTCACTTAAATTAGAAGTTAAGTCTAATAAATGTTAAAATTTATAGATCTAAATTATACTGTAATGCTGACTGGCTACAGTCAATGGTTAAATACAGGGAAAAACGATTTTATAGAGACATCAGTAGTATTGATATCAGTGATGCTGGCTTTCAATCATAAAAAAGATGCCATTAAAGAAATATTAAAATATACTGTCTTTATGTTGTTTGTACATTGTACATTTGAAGATTGAATGCGAAATTATTGCAATATAAAAGTATATTTAAAAACTTTAATGTTAGGTGGAATTAATCGCGATTAATTTTAGAAAATTGTGCGATTAATTAGTTAATTTTTTTTAATCGATTGACAGCACTAATATATATATATATATATATATATATATATATATATATATATAAAAGCAGCACAACCATGTCAGTACTGAACTGATACTGTTTTAGTATTAGAAATGTTTGCTGAGTAGCAGATTGGAATGATTTCTGAAGATTATGTGACACTGAAGACTAGAGTAATGGCTGCTGAAAATTAAGCTTTGCCATCACAGGAATAAATTACTATTTAAAAAAATATATTCAAATATTTAACAGTTGTGTGTGTGTGTGTGTGTAAAGAAACTAATGTCTAACATTACTAAATTATAAAAGAAGGAAAACAGTACAGAAGTAGATCAGAAAAACATAATAAAATAAAATAAAATACAAGGCTAGTAGCAAAATGATCAATAATTCAATAATTTCAAGAACATTTTATTATTATACTCCCAACAACAGCAGACAGCATTAGCATGAGTTACTAGCATAGCAGCATTTGAGAGAGTCAAGGAGAGGTGATTTCCTGTGAATAACGACTTAAGATTTCAGTGTGTTCATCAAAAAAGCTACTGTGACTTCAAAGGACCTAGAAGTTCAACGTTAAAGAAAGCCTTGAAATGTAGAGCTATATCTCACTATATACCATGATAATCAATGTTTCATAACTGAACTTCTTCCACAGAAGTCATTGACTTCAAAAGATGCCACAACAGAAAAGTCTTTTTTTGTTCCCTTTCATTGTTGCCGCAATACTGGAACGGACGCAGTGCCAAGCTGCCTTATTTCTTCGGTTCATCTTCCACAATAAACAAAATGGTGGTTGCTGATGACAAACAGACCATCACTCCTAATATTTAGCTAAGTTAGATATATAGGGCCTATGTGCAGAATAGCAATACATTTGATCTGTCATTCACTAACTGAGCACATCTATAAAAGAATAATGTGGTGGTCTCAAACGGCTCTATTTTATGGTGACTCACTGTGGACTATGACAAATGGTACTGTCTGGTAAACAAGGCTAAGATTTAAGTGGTGGAGAAGATAGGTGATTATTCTCCGAAAAATGTGTGTGGGCTATCCTCATTCGATCCCTACAAAACAAACAAGCACACTCATTCTCTGATGATGCCCAGTATTGACCCATCGTCTAGAAAGAATGACCTAGCAAAACTGTTTCGTCCACACAAATGTGCAGGATACATCAAGAGAGCTCGAAGAGACCGCAAGTACAGTCTGTTCAAATTTCACAAAGGACAAATAAGACGTTTTAATCGTATTACATACGATTTGGCGTTCCAGGATTTGTGCCACTGTAAGAGTTTCATTTTTGATACAGTTCTGCAGGAGATTAAGTTTACCACTCACCGATTCCTATTACAAGACCGCTGTTCATCATGTGTTTCCTGTCGCTTTTGTTCTCTCTCTTTAGTTGTTGTCATTACCCCAACGGTGCGTGTATATTTTCTTAGCAGTGCTTATTAATTATCCCAGATCATGTAGAGATACATGCAAGTAATGGATTCTATTAAGGACAAAAGATCCATCATGATCATGAAACAGCCTTCGGCTAAGAGAGTGAAAAAGGAGGACATTCATTTTGTTGATTATAATTACATAGAAGAGACTCAGCGACGGGCTACAGGTTACGGCCTCTAAAACTACACATCTTCAGATATGATTGGCCTGTATTAGTTTGCTTTATCTCAAGGAGGGTTAGGGTGCTCGCAGTAATCTTTCTCTAGTTAATTACAGACAGTGGATTTATGCGGATAAAAAATAGCAAATTTGCCACTGCTGAGAGTCAGCACCTCCGTATACATCAACCTGTAAAAGAAACACACAGTACGAGTCTACCAGAGAATTCAAATAAAAATCCATCATTAAAATATCTTCTAATGACTAGGATGTGAGATGAAGCCAGCGACCAAATAAATATCTACATAACAGCTATGAAATATTCATTAAAATCATCAGTTTTATGTATGTGTTGCAGCAAACACATATTGTGCCTAAACAGGAATTTCTCTATAAAACTAAAATTGCAACCAATTTAAATGAGCTAATAATTTTAAAAGCGTTGGAACAGATAGTAAAGGAAAAGCAGCCAACAAGGGAACCGGGATACATGGGAACTCCTTCAATATAATTTAAAAAGCATCCCAGGTGGCAACTCATGAAACTGCTTGAGAGAATGCCCAGATTGTGCAGAGCTACTATCAAGTTAATAGGTGGCTAAATTGAAAAGCTAGTAAAATAGATATGAAGTAATAAAAAACGTTAATAAATAATTAGTAATATGTAAAGCATAGCCTACTCCATATGTATATATACATATGCCTAAAAGTACATTCTATTATCTGTGAAGAATACAGAAAAACAATATATTTGGAAACTACAGTATACACAGTACATACACACATACAAATTTATTTTCCTAGCTAAATTACAGAACTCCAACTAGTTTTTATTTGAAAAAAACAAAAACAAAAACCTTCTCTCCAGGACACACAAGACACACAAATAGCATACCTGACCTCTGTTGTCATTTATTTTAATTGCCTGTTTATAGCGAAAGCTGATTATTTTCTTCATACACATAAAGCTTATGTCCACAAGTTCTGAGAGCAGACCTCACGGTTATGTATATTCACTGAGAAGAGGGGATTATCAGGCAGACATGTAAAGCTTTATGCCAATATTTGTAGCTGGCAATTGGAGGTTTGTTCAAAGAACAACATTGGTGGAATTCTTCTCTTAATGACCATTCAGTCAGTGAGTTAAATAGTATTGATTAGAATAGATGGCCAAAGATAATATGCAAAGCTAACAGTAGAATTAATGTTTTCCTCACTAACAAAAAAATAATATACCATAACCAATGCCCATTTAACACAATAAAAAATGAGGCTTGCAGAGTGGACATTTGCACAAAATACTATGATGTAAAACGTTATTCCACATGGACATTATCAGTAATTATGCTGCTGAGCGGGACGGAAAAAAATGTAATTTGACAAATGGAGTCACTCCTCGGAAGACACTCTAATTTTTGCAGTTTACAGTTACTTTTGATTTATTTGCCCACCGTGACGAAGAAAATTCATCAATACATATGAAAGGAACAATCCAACTTCATAAAAATGTATATTTAGATCCACTTAAACGTGGCAGTATTTAATCATTATGTTACATAACATCAAATCTCACTCTCGATCCTGCACTCCAACTTCTATCTAGCCTATAGGCTAATTCACAGACTTTACTCTAATTCCTTAAAAGGGGGACACACACATGTAGATCTAGAATCCCTATTTACATAATGAAACATTAAAAAGGGTTTTACTAACGTTTGATGATTTCATAGTCATTAGTAACACATTCAATCCATATTTTCAGTATGACTGCAAACATACACATATGGAAAAAGTGCTCTAAGCTTTAAGCAATAGCGTAAAATTGCATGCAGTGGCCTAGAGATTCAAAACATTTTTGACGTTTTGACAGAGCGGTTGGGCCTTTTGAAGTCAAAATATAGTGTCATGAATATGGATGTAAACGCAAATTCATTTCATCAGTATTAATAAATATTACCAATAAAGAGGACAAATGCAATACCTCAGAGCTTCAAGTCCCTCCTCAAAACCAAAAACCAAACTAGGTGCAAATATAATGCTAAATTAGTTTATAATCAATAAAAAACATGGCAAATCATGATGAAATAAGTAGTTGTTGATGAAACACTCACCTTTTACAATTAACTGAATGAGTTTTGGGCGTAGATTACGTTCACTTTGTATCGAGCAGGTGTACAAGCCCTCGTCCGTTACATCCACTTTCTGTATCTGTAAGCTGTATTCATGTTTATCCCCCACATTTGATACGATGGACACGCGAGGATCCCCTGACCACTTGTCATTCCCTGCGTAAATGATACTGGAACGATTCAACCATGCTCCTTTTGAGATCCCATCCAACAGGTAGCATCTGAAACCAGAAAGAAAGCAGGTAATTAAAGACACCCTGTGGTGAAAATCAAGCTTTTAGCATTGTTTACATGTCTATCTGGTGTTTTTAAAATGCTTCGAGACAAACCATGTCCAAATTCATCAGTCAACATCATTGCTGAGCATTTTTTCGCTAAAACTCCAATGTACCAAAGACAGTCTCAAAAATGTGATTTGAAACAGGACGTTAATACAATCATAAACATGCATCCAATCCTGTCAATTTGCAAAGGTGGGGATTTTCATATCATTAGCTGTCTGAGATGGTTTTTGTACCATTAGGAACACATTGTTCGCTGACATTGTAGAGAGAAATACATAAAATGCATTACCATTCTGATACATCGATTTGTAGATGACATTGCATAACTTGCACATCAGTTTCAGCGGAGATTAATTTGCATATTCATGATTCCAAGTATACTAAATGAGGTGAGGATGTAGAGTTTTATTCAAGCCATTTTAAGGCATGAAAAATTATTTTCATGGGTAAAATGTTTAAATATGTCATTTTGATTATCAAAGATGAGTTTAAGGGATAAAACTTGTGACTGTGGGGGACTGAGGACAAGGACAACGGTATGTAATTTCAGCTATATACAGATCAAGTACATATACACCAAGAATATGATTTACAGTTTGCAAAAAATTAAGAAACCCATCTTTCCACGTATAACACTCCAAACTGACTTGTGGAACAAGTCAGAAACAAACAAACAAACCAAAAATGGTTCAGATCTACTTTTTATGTTAGATATTGAGGAAAATTATACTAAAATGTTTAATAAACACCACTTGCAAATCATACAAACTACATCAGTCCCTGGTGTCCACAAAAGATACCGTCAAAAGCAACAACAACAACAAAATAACTATTTAATATTTAAAGCAGTGGTTCCCAGCTGGTGGGTCGTGACCCAAAAATGGGCCGTAGGTCCACAGCAGGTCCACAGCACAGAAAAAAACAATGTTAAATGCAAACAGTAAAATGCAACTAACTGTATAATCATGCATTTTAAGACAGCAAATTAAACAGGCTTATCAACACTTCAAGAAAACGCTTAAGGAGAAAGGAGAAAATGCTTTCCATATCTTTTGTTGTTGACGTCATACGCTATGAGGCCCAATTAAACTCCACAGTATTTTGGTGCAAATCCCTCCGTCACTTTGCAGAAGCCAAATTATGCTGAAGCCAACATGGACAGGTTGCATGAAAAGGCCTCTTCCTTAAAAACCATGTTTTTTATTTTGTTTCAAGGTCATCCCATTTTGTTTTTCATGTCTGGATTCCTGTCTTCTGTACTCATTTAAACATGACGTGTTCAAATTGACAGTTCTGACCTCTAAACAAAAGACTTCAAAACAGCAAACAAACAAAAAAAGATGGTTTAGAACTTCAATCTGGTACCGTGTCTAACATCTATTTGTTGTTTGTCAGCAGCGGTGTGAGTGTCTTCTGTGAGTTATTCACACCGAATACTCTTGAGGTTAGAGGTGAAATGGGAGTCAACATATCCGTCAGTACACTGCAGGTCTCAACTCACTGTCTCAAAGTTGACTGGATCTTTTGGAAATGTGCTGGATATGTTCTCATGCCACTCAAAAAAAAAAAAAAGCTGATGTTGTGAAACAGGACTTAACTTTGTTTCACTAGGGCTTGTTAAAAAGTGTACACAGAATGATGAGACAAGATTTAAAACGATACAGTTGAGTTACCATCATGCATGAGAAAAGCCCACTTGAGAATGTGATTTAGAGCAGATCTTATTAAAAATTTATTGATGCTTCTAGAACACAGCCTTTTAAATTAAAAACATTTCATAATGTCAGATTGCATGTCATGCACAACTTTGTAAATCCAATAAAAGCAACTATTAAAACATTCATTATTGTTATTATTAGTACCATTAGTACCATCTTAAATCTGAAATGTATGAAAAACTATCTGAAATATTAGTGATATGTCATAATTTGTCCATTTTATGCATGCCACATCCCTGAATTTCAATGACAGATACTAGAGTATAACTTATTTAGGCCTACATTCATATGCATACCTAATTAACAGCAATAGAGATGATATATTCTTCACATTAACATTAATGGCACAAGAGATATGAGACGGTGCAACAGTTTTTACACTTAAATAAATAATTATCTAAATAAATAAATACTTGTGCTAAATAAGCACACATATATAACCATGACTTCAGATTAAGTGTTCAACCAAACATGCACAACTACAACTGCAGAACGTGGAAGCACATTCTAAGGATTTTGCAAATGTTAATGCTCAACTCTGTCCAAAACCCAAAGTTATTCTTTTGAAATGTTTAATGCTTTTAAACAGCTCATGTAATTTCCATATTACTTGCGCAAATTAGGAGTTGAGGCAGAAGTTGTAGTGAGAATTGGTCCCCAAACTAAAGTTAAACATAAAAAAAAGACATTTGGAGAAATTTCTTTTTGTTTTTTTGTGCATACAATAGAAGTCATTGGTAACCAAAACTGACAGTCACATACGTAGGTTTGGAATGACTTGAGGGTGAGTAAATGATGATAATTTTTAGTTTAGAATGGACTATCTCTTTAAAAGGATAACTTGCAACACTTAAGATTTATCTAGCCTAACGTAATAAAAATCAGAGTTTTGAGCAAAGAAAGAAATTGTTGATTACAAACAGAACAAATATTTTACAAAGTGCTACTAGCACTACACAGTTAAATGATATTAACATTTATAAAGGCAAAAACTCAACAGACCACTAATAAATTATGTAAATACAAACTGATCAATTCTAAATTATGTGCTACAAGCTAAACTCTTTTGATTTTCCTATAAAAGCTCCTCAGGCAGACTGCTCTACATCACTGACACTGAAGGTTTCATCACCATTTCTAACTCCTGAAACAGCAGGATGGCTGGTGTCAAAGCACCACAGAGATCTACTCGGACATACCTCACAATAACTCCCCACAAAGGCATAAGTACTTCCTACTGAGGTGTAGGCAACTGTGTAAGAAAGAGTATGGACCTCCATGTGTGCTATATTTCCTTTGTACCGCCTGGGAGGAACAGGTGGAAAGGTTCAAAGCTGATTTTATGTGCCTACTAGCATGTGCTAGTCTTTGAACCCTTGGACTGAAGGACTTGTGTGTGCGTGTGTTTTCGGAGATCATTCACTAGTGGCTAGCTAGACCCATGACTTCCTACCAAACACTTGATGGTACCTCTGACTTCCTTTTTTCCCCTCCATAGTATGGAAGTCAGTGGGTACCATCAACTGTTCGTTTACCTCAAAATATCCTCAAAATATATTCTTTTGCGTTCAGCAGAAGAAAGAAACTCATACAGGTTTAGAACAACCTGAGAGAGAGCGCAAACGATGACAATTTTCATTTTTGGGTGAACTATTTCTCTTACTGTTATTTATATAGCAGTAACAACCTGACTAAACCATTCTTTAATAATTCATGGCTAATTTTTAGCCTGGTTTTACATTTGTAATATGTATGATATATATATTTTAGACATATATTTGTTTTGACATCTTTCCTACCATGCAGAAAATGTACTTTGACATGCAAAGTAGATTTTTACTATGAAAAAAACATAGATTTTTCTTAAAATATCACCTTTCTCATGAGCATCTTTCATATCGCAGGCAGCTGTATATAGTAGAAACGTCAGCTTGCTTACTGACACATCTTACCCCACTGTCCCTACAGCAGCCCTATGTATTTTGCATCCAAATATATATTTTCAGGCCAATGCGCATTGTAACCAATTTAAATAAGCATCTGCTCTCAAAGTCTCAAAACAGCAGAGAAGAGACCGTAATCAAGTCATGTTTGTTCTTTCTCTTTCCCCGAAATTTCCCTTAATCATCTTTATTCATCCCTTCAAAGCACTGCTCTGTGAAGCTCATGAGGGCAAACCTCTTCACACTCATGGTGGGATTTTTCATCTCATGATCTCTTCAGAATCCATTGAGGCTTTCCACTTTGTGGAACACTGATTAGGTCTTCATCTGGTATTTTCTGATTCAAAACATGATTTCTGAAAAGCAGATTCAGGAGGCCTTTGTTTTGTTTTGGCTTGAACTGCAAGGTTTTGGATTTGAGGCTTCTAAAGAACCGTGCCAAAGGTAAGTTAACCGTGCCAAAGTTAAGTTAACACACTGAATCTGTACTATATCCTTAAAACACGCTGAGCTCCACCAATTACAGTTGCTGTTCTACAGATGTACTGGGTGTTTTCTGTAATCTAAACTGGATTTTCTTTTCATTTCGGATTGACCCAGATTTCTTTTGTTCTTCTGATCACTCCTTCCAGCTGAATGATTCACTAAAGGTATGTTTCCTGGCAGGGCCTTTGGGATGGATTCCACTAAAGATATAAACAATTCTGAACATACACAGTGTTTATTTGAGAAAGATTTTTATTTTATTTATTTATTTTATAGAAAGCATAAATTACATTTTAATATATTAAAATAGAAAACAGTTATTTTAAATTGTAATAATATTTCACAATATTTACATAAATGCTTAAATTTTTTTCAAAAATATCACAACATCTTACCGACCAAAACCTTCGAATGATAGCATATATACAACACACAATAGGAAATGTAACAGTAAACAGCAATATTTATCTATATTTGTTTTTTTTTTGTTTTTTTTACTAAAACCTTTTAATAGTTGAAAAAATGCCTGCAAACCCCATTTTATGATCAAATTGTGAAAGCATTCAGGAGAGAAATGCCTCAAACTGAACCGCAACCTCACAGATATTCTTCCTTCTTCAAAGCGGAACAATTCAAGCCAGCAGGCACACAACCAGGGTAGTTTGGGAATGGGAATAGGGAACAGGGCTTTGGGAAGGAAACAGCTGAAAATGCACCTTCCAGCCTTCTCTCTGTTCGCTACGCTAGTTTCATACAGTGGCTGCAGCAAGCAGCAGACAGTATTTGAAACATGTTTGGCTTTTTTCCCCCGCTGATCACGACAATGTCAGGCAAAATGAGAAGGCGTTTCAGAGATGGAGCAAGTTATTACATTTTGATTAAAGATTAGAAAGACAATAGCATGCAAATATGAATGGCTCACAATAAGAGCAGGAACAAGTAAATAGGGTCAATTTTGATTTCATGTTGACATGTTTGACGTCAGCAAAATACATGCTACATACATGAAAATTGCATTATTAGAGAAAATCGTATTACAAAAGACATTTAAACTGAATATCAGAGAGATCAGAGAACAGAATGTCACTGGGATTGCAGCATCCTCCTCAAACCCCAAAGGACCATTTTTCCCACAATTTTTAACTCTTGTTTTTTCTTTCATAAGTCATATGTGCCTGTCTAATGTTGACCCACTGTTGATTTTACGTGTGCCAAAGAGAGGTACTCTTTTGTGAAGACAAGGATTAAAATAAGATTAAGTCGATCCCAGCCAACAAATCTTGTCTTCTCAACACCAGATTAAATGTCAAAGCCAAGCTATAATATTGTCTCTAATGTGTTGAAAACCAACTGGCGACATTCCCATAAGTGCCTTTAGCAATGAGAAATGATGATAATTACATCTGGATGTACGTGGACATGGAAACTAAAGCTATTGGATGCCAAATGCTAAACAATGACCAAAACTAATAAAGATGTCTGAAGCTATTAAAATGCTGCCTTAGTGCACATAGGTCGTGATTTCTAAAGGACAGTGGTTTTAATAAATGAAGCAAACTGCACATTATGTTGCAGCTAACTACCATTTACCTCTAGCTCTCGCACACACATACACATACTCTCACATGCATGCACAATATTATCTCAACATCTGCTATTTCAAATGAACACTGTATCTCCTGTGTCAAAATTACCCATTCAAAACCGGCAAAAATACATCAAATAATCCACTAGGGATCTCAGCCTCCCCTAGCCATCTGTGCTCCAGTCCAAACCATCAGACAGCTAATAGTTATGGTTATTACAGTGTTACCTCTCAAAGGACAAATTTAAAGTTTCCATTTGGATTTCCATCATATTCGGATTCCTCTCACCTAAGATGCTTTTGTAGGATAATAACTATACTTTTCTGTCAACGTGACTGTTCTGAATATGTCTTAACTTTGACTTGATGCTAATTGTTTATTCTGTGTTTTATTTATTTTATATGTAAGTCAGGAAGCAGAGCATCATGGTGAGACATATTTTCATTAAATCTAAAATTTGCCAAAATTATTTATCATCAGTCATCAACTATATGTCACAATTTCTCAATAAATCATGATTGTTGCTATTTGCCTGTTTTAAGCCAGACAAATGCATCATTCCAGTTAGTGTTAATTTCATGGTGAGATCCTATTCCCTCTAATAACTGATCTATCGGCAAGCCCCGCCTCCCTTAGTTATTGTTGCTCCCTCAGACAAACAAACGGAGTTGTTCACTGTCTTACAATGACAGCTGCAGTGTGAAAACCTTGTCCCACGATGTTTTTGCACAATTTTGGACACAGAAGGCCACCAAATGGGAATTAAATATTCCATGGAGCGATTTAAAAATTGTGGGTAACTCAAAGCGAGGGTTTACAGATCACAATGCAAGCGGGAGAAGTCTCATATTACGGTCGGTCATCACAATCGCGGATGACAACATGCAAGATCAACACTGTTCATGTATCGCAGGGTACGATTAAATTAATGTAAATTTAACCAGTTTAATATGGAGAGGCACTGAAATGTAGACCTTCGTTTATGTGTTTTTGATCTACACTGTACAAGATGCGAGAACAGTCCGCTTTTTGATTCCAATAGATTGTGGACTTGCAGCGTTAGCTAGTTTTAGCCAAGATACCTTGCTAAAGCACAGATAGCATTAACGTTCTGCTTGAGCAGATGAAAATTGTAACTTAATGAGTGTATGACAACCAGAAAAATGAATGTTTTTGTCTTCATTTGTATTGGGGTTGAATACTTAGGGACATTTTGGTCTGTTTTGTTTGGATTCAGGAAATGTAATAAAATGATATTGCCCATCCTCTCAGGATACCTGGAATCAGTGTTACAAGTACCCCAGGCACATCGTTTTTCCATTTTTGAAGCATAAACCCCATAAAACTGATGCAAGCTTCAGATCTTCCAATGTTTCTCTATGGTGCTGAAATCTAAAGATGTCCGAGTTCCGCTCCCCGTGCAACTGATACGCGACTGCCATTGGCTAGTCTGCGTTCGAGGGCAGGGGCTTACTGATAGGTCAGTTAGGGTGGAGTACTGTATATATTTGTGCTAAATTTGTTGCAAATATAAAATTATGCAGGTCATTATTATGCAGTACTTTTTTAACTCTTTTTTTTAAAGGTCACACTTTATTTTAAAGTCCAATTCTCACTATTAACAAACCATTAAACTATGACTTTTGCCTCAATTAACTCTTAATTTGCTGCTTATTAATAATTAGTAAGGTAGCTACATAGTTGTAAAGTTTAGTCAGAATGCTTTATAAGTATTAATAAACAACCAATATGGTAATTGTCACGAATCTGGTCCACGCTCTTCCGGACAATCACCACCAGAGGTCACCCACTCACAGCATTGACTCTTGCACCACATTACAGTTGTCATTCATCATCGGACTGCATTTCCCATAATCCATTGCACTGACGACACACACCTGTTTTCACTGATCACCAATCAAACACACTACTTAAGCTATGGACATTCTCAGTATCAGGGCCGAGTATTGATCTGCGTTTAGCACTCTCCTAGAGCTAGCTGCTTTACCGTGCCCATCAGTGTTTGTCATTTGCAGTATTTATGTGCATTTTATCCCTCTCCTAGAGATAGCATCATTACGGAGCCTTTGTCTAGTCTTAGTCTTAGTCTTGTCTTGTTATCTTGCCTTGTCTGACCCTGCCTGTGTTTCCCTGGATTAACCCTTCGCCTTGCCGTTTGGACTCCTGTTGCCCGTTTGGATTATTGCTCTCGACTCTGGATTATCTCTCTGCCTTGCCCCTTTGGATACTGTTCGCCGATCGCCAACCCTCGCTTGCTCCACGGATTGCTGTGTCTTACCTCTGCTATACCTGTCTGCTGTTTAATGACCCTGCCTGTTCTGACCATGTTTTCCAATAAAGCTTTGCATATGGATCCGCACGTCTCACGTCTCGTCAGCCTCGTTACAGTAATAATAGGCATACTAATAAGCAACTAGTTAATAGTGAGAATTGTTATTTTTATCAATTGAAAAAAGTTATTTTTAACACTATACTATATGGTATAAGTGTTACCAAAAAAAAAAAAGGAACACTGGCTTGTGTAACAATTTAATGGAGTATTTTTATGCAAACCACACTTTCATAAATAGCTCAGCCACTTAAACTAAATTAACTACTGTGTCTCTTGATTAATAGAAAATTAAAGACAATTAACAGGATGCATAAAAGGATGGAAATAACTTCATAAAAAAAGAATTCATTAAATCCACTGCTACTAGACAAATGAAATGAGAAATTATTTCTTAATAAACTTTTCATATTTAAGTATATTTTAAATTATATTAAGACACAGGCCTATATGATGGGGACACACTGCATAGTACTATTAACCCATCCAACCAGATGTGAATATTGTAATGATTTACATGCACTTTCAATGATGTGTTAGCATAATCATTTTGAAAAAAACCCAACAATTTCTCTATGTGGTATTTCTCATGTTTTAGCAATAATTAATGACTATTGGTGCATATAAAATAATTATTCCTTGTGTTCACTTGCTCCCAAAACATTTTGAATTTATTTGGTAGCAAAATCTGTTTGGTTGAAACAATGACTGAAAATTAAAATGACCCACAAATTGGCAATAGAATTGTCTTTACCTAATAAATATTTTTGTTTACTCGCCAGGCTTGTCTAATGCTAATACTAAAAGCAGTGATACATGAGCGATGAAAAGGCATGGACACAGTTATTTTTAACCTTATTGCATATGCATTTGTAGGAGTTTTCTGTTCAAACGCAACATTTATAGAAGCAGAGTATTTAAATAAATAACACAAGGTGATTTACTAAGGTTTGAGGCAGTCAATAATTTACTGGTATTTGCGCCATTATTTGACACCCCAAAAAAGCATGTAAAGATGAAGAGGGAAAATACAACTGTCTGCGACTACAGACTAATGTGATGTACTTTCATTTTATTTAAATATTCCACAGCTCCTTTCACACACTCATTAATGAGCTACAGAATGTTCTACTGTAAAGCAGTCTTAGGGCACAACACGCAGCGAAAATATGTCTGTGCTAAACTAATTATTAGCCAGTAAATCAGTGGCGAGTGAAATCTAACAGTTTGTGACCCTGGACTACAAAACCAGTCATAAGTGTAAATTTTTCGAAATTGAGATTTCTACATCATTTGAAAGCTGAATAAATATGCTTTCCATTGATGTATGGTTTGTTAGGATAGGACAATATTTGGCTGAGATACAACTATTTGAAAATCTGGAATTTGAGGGTGCAAAAAAAACAAAAAAATACTGAGAAAATCGCCTTTAAAGTTGTCCAAATGAAGTTCTTAGCTATGCATATTACTGATCAAAAATTAAGTTTTGATATATTTATGGTAGGAAATTTTTCATGGAACATGATCTTTAGTTAATATCCTAATGATTTCTGGCATAAAAGAAAAATGGATAATTTTGACCCATACAATATATTTTTGGCTATTGCTACAAATATACCCCAGAGACTTAAGACTGGTTTTGTGGTTCAGGGTCACATTTGTTAGCCTAAAGACAAACATTATTTAGTCACATTGCACAACTTTTTTTGCATATAAGTGCGATTTACTAGAGGGTAAAGCCATTCTAGAGCAAATATATAATAATATGTTATGTATACTCAAAGGATTAAAAATAAAGAGATAATACAAGCGCCTAGCCCTATTAAATAAATACTGTATATGTGTAGCCTATATGACCTTGCCATTTTCTTGTAGCTCCAGTCTATCATCAGGTTTCAAGTGTGTCAAACTAGGCAGTATTTTCAGCTTTTAGAAGGTGCAGCTTTTCTGTAATCTTTTGTGACAATCTCTCAGATACTGGGTTAAAACTGGCATAGTGTCACACTGTGAAAGTAGAATAGATGCATCAGTTTGTTCCATATATGCAGCTAAATACAGCGATGCCACTCTATTAGGCCTTATAATTATACCCCAAAAAGCTATTATAAAAGCTATCATTACAATAATTATACACAAGTGGTTCCGTCCAGGATGATTTGAATTGAATTCCTTGTAAAGCGGCTTTGGAATGATGTGAATTATGACAAGCGGCATACAAGTATCACTGAATTGAATTGAACATGACAAACAGCATATGTGAACAAGAAGCTTTCAGCACTGTACTAAAACTCAAACCCTGTTGAGACGAACGGTATGTGAATAAATCAACAGAGACGGGCAAGTGTCTCACAACTTTAATTCAAATTCCTACAACAAATACTGGATAAATTATACGTGTGAGGGCCCGCTGGGACCCTGCCATATTTTGCATGACCTAATTCTGCTCACTGCCTTCCTTAAGTGACATATTTCTTGCAAGCCAGCACACCCTTTGCCACCTAATGTAGTGGAAGAACTAGGCTATAGAAAAACTCGATCATTCAGCTGATGTTTTCTTTGCGCTGGGAGATATCATCTCAGCGCTTCAAAAGAAGACGCAGCGAGTGAAGGAAACCCATTCTTTGTGGTTTTCGTGCCAGTATTGAAGGTGTTAACTGTCAGAAAAATCAGCCTCGCTGATGGATCATGACATAACAAACTACAAACAGAAGACATGTACCAGGTTGCCGTTTATAGCAAGAGGAAGACGTGTAACATGAAGGCGTGCATTTTAGACCCCTTAATTTGGCTGGATGAATAAGGAAATCTAACGAGCGTTCTTCCCTCACATTCACTGCGTTTTTGGCAGGGACCGAACCTCCTTGGGTAAGCTTTCTGTGAGACCATTTGGCAGAGATTACGCCCAGCTTAACGTCCATCCCACAAAGGTCTTTGATTCATAACTGAGATTTGAAAGCACACGTACATTCATGGAGTAACTAGTGCATGTGAGAACGCTTTAATCAGATACAGCTACAGAGCAAAGGGATTAGCAACACTAAAATGTAATCAGTGTGATTAAAACATTAATGCGTTCACATACAAAAGCATTTCAACAACAACCCGGCTACGCTGTAACAGCATAGTGCCAGAGAAGAGTGGAAAATATTCCACCATGCTGACAGTCAAATAGAGAAACAATTGCAGAGCATTTCAATACTAGATGAGAGTCAACAGGGGGGACCATTTTCTTTAAAGGGACTATGATAGGTGCTGTGATGCTGCAATAGGGGAAAATTGAAATGCTGCAGAGAAGGGAGGCTGAATCAACGGAAGATCCGTTGAAAATGCGTCCATGCTAAGACGTCTTTAAAAAGCAGCAAGCAACGTGATGTATATTAGAGACTCTCACTGGTTTCATCATAGTGCTTGTGTTCCCGATACAGAAAATGACACCCGGCCATGGTAACCATGGCAACACACCCTATGGACATGCACTAGATACCCTCTGCTATCTAACACTAGTTCAAACACCTTGGTAGGCGTTTACATAAGAAGGGACAGTTCAACCAAAAATAAAAATCGGTCACTATTTACTCACCCTCATGATGAGCCAAACCTGTATGACTCTTTTTCTTCTGCATAACACACAAAAAGAGATGTTTTGAAAAGCATCTGAGTGTTCTTTTACATACAATGTAAGTCAATGGGGTCAAATGTTGTTTTGGACCCCATTGACTTCCATTGTATGGACAAAAACAACTGAAACCTTCTTTTGAGTTCCACAGAATACGAAAGAAAAAGTCTTATAGTTGGAACGACATGAGGGTGTGTAAGCGATAACAGAATTTTCATTTTTGGGTGAACTACAGTATCCTATTATCTGATAAATTCATGTAGCGCATGAACGCTATCCAAATGGCACAATAATACAAGCCTTTTGCACTATCCACAATGTGTGAACAATGGCAAGCATTGTAGGATTTGTTCTTCTGACTAAAACATATTCTCAGCTCAGAACAGCACTTAAATAATTGCAGTTTGAGTACTTTGCTTTTACCACAATTTCATTAATGGCCTTTTAAAGAGTCTCAGGCTGTTTCTATAACTACCAAACATCTTTGAAGCATCAGGGAAGAAAACTTGGGTGATCTAGAAGTTAAAAGTAGTGAGCTGGTACAAATTAAACGCCATTGTTCATGTTGGTTGGGTTTTGACAGCTGCAATTAAAAGTCTCATGTTCTTGAAGGAAACCAGGCGCTGCCGTCTCTCAAGAGGCAACCGCTTTCATTTCATAAATAAGCTCACTTCCTATCGGCTAATATTGTGTCATAACGCCAATCCTCTCTGGTTCTGACAAATGGAAAATGTAACATTACGCGACCTATTAAGCAACGTGAAAACAAAGCGAGATATGCGAAGCATGAAGGAAGAAATGGCGGGCATCTTCGCAGCTGACAGTCTGTGATGGTGGTGTGGCATTCCCAGTCTGAGCAGTGCCTCCAGTCTGCCAAGAATGCAGAGGCAAAGCTGTTGAGATGATTGATGACACGCCTCCACTGGCCCTCTCTTCCCTGCTGACATGCACTCACAACCCAACCCAACCCAACGCTAATTGGACAACCTTGCAAATTCCTTCTCTGAGACTGTGGTCTACTAAATTAGCCACTGATAACTGCCCAGAATTGGTTCAATTTATGAACGTCCAGAACTGTCGTGCTGGTAAGGTGTCACTCATACGGCAGAGGCTGTTGAATAAAACTTCCAGGCGTGCAACTTTCCAGACGAGTTTATTTCTCATCAGTTTTCCTTTTTAATGTTTTGATCAAGCTTGCAGGTGACAGTTCATTTAAAGTCTAGTTAGGTAGAACTTTGCCTGAAATGGGGAAATAGATGTTTTTGTACATAATGAGTCCTGAAGGACAAAAATCACACTGCGGCCATAAATGGGGCATCACATGAGCTACTTTTGCTTGTTTGATTAGTCTGAATCACGTGCTAATTATGTTTTCATCTGAGAAGATCCACACTCTAAAAAGAAAATCCAGGGGACCTCATTTTTAATTTATTGATTTAATTAGACATTTTAAGTTGCTCAGTTGTATTGACATTATAATGTTGATCATTACGACAACTTAAAGGGGTCCTATACGCTTTTTCACTTTTTGAATTTTAGTCAGTGTGTAGTGTGTATGTTTGGGCATAAAAAGATCTACAAAGTTACAAATCTCAAAGTCCACTCCAAAAGGAGATATTTCGTTTTTTAAAAAATCCCTTTTCAAGAACTACAATGAATGGCTCGTTTGGACTACAAAGTTGTTTTCCTGTATTTGTGATATCACAAAGCGGTTCATTAGAATACCATTCAAATAAATCCCGCCCATGGAAATTCGAATGGTTGGGGGGTGGGGAACGCTTGGCTGAGCACTGCACATTTCAAAATCGAAAACCGGTGCAGGTGGTTTTATATCACTGTATTTCTGTATTTCAGAAAATTTTGGATGTCATTTTCATTTCATCTTGTATGTAATGTCTGATAAAGCAGTGTTTGTGAGCGGAGCACAGCTTTGTGTACAGCGTTAACGGGGAAACCTCGCTCTCTCCCGCTCCAACAGCGCCTCCCGCTGGCAGAGAATTAATTTGCATATATATGCCACCACAAATATTGTAAGTCTGTGGGAATATGGTATTATTAAATTCAACTGTATAACAGTTTCACTGCAATTCATGTTATAATGTTATAATTAAAGAACAATAAACAATACATATTACCATTGCACTTATCTGTACATAGTAAATGCAGTTATTTTTAAGCTGTTGTTGACTTCCTTTCTAAAACGTGATTTAGCCAAAAAAAACAACAACAACGTTACCACTTTAATATGTCTTGTAATATCCGTGCTTGCAAAGGTTCTGCACGACCCTCAATATTCTCGGCGTCTGAATTGATATGGCAATATTGACGAACTTGCTGTTTTGGCAAGGGGTGGGGCAGTACTGAAACACCGTCTCAGCTGTTTGCCAATCACAACACATTTAGTTTTTCAGAAGGCGGGCCTTCATCAAACCTGGAACTAATCGAGCCATTTGTGTCAGGCTAGGGAGAGAGGTATTGTAATAATGTAAATTATGTGAAAAAAATGCGATTTTCAAACCACCAAGCATGAGAGCATGTTCTAGTACACCCCCAAAACAAAATCAAGACTTTGTAAAAGCGCAAAATAGGACCCCTTTAATATTGAGTGTAATATTCTTAGGTTGCAGTAAATGAAATTTTCTTGATAATTTTGAAAATTGGGCTGTGGATTTCTAGTTCCCAGCATGCTTTGCATAGGACTGGATAATATCAATTTAATGAACAAAGTAATATCTCATTTTTAAATTAAATTTACATGTTAAATAAGAATTCATTTAATTTATTCATTTAATTTAATTTTTTGAGCAATCAACTTAAAGATTTGTGTTTACAAAATAAGTTTCTCTACCTCAATCTAGTTTTCTGGCTGAACATAATTTTGTTATAAGTTGTCATAAATCAAAAAGACTGATTGCAAACCAAACAAGTACTGCAAATTATGCTATATATTCTATACATATTCTCCGTTCAGATTTAAAAATAGTTTCTGGAAGATCTAGTGTTGTCAACATGATACTGCCCTGTGTTTTTCACAGACACTAACAAAGTAAAACTGCAAGCACCATCCAGCCGGAAATCTGGGTCTGTTATGTAACCCAAATGTGGTCAATGGCCATTCAAAAATCTGAAAACTACCAGTGACTCAGTGTGAAGCCTTGCCAAATGTCTTAGCAGAAGCCTAGCAGCACACAATCAGATATTTAAAATATTTGAATGCATGACCTTTTAATCTGTCTAAGACTTTTGAACTCTACAGGAACTCCAAGGAGCTTTATAGGACCAATTGGTAAAGCATGGTGCTAAAAACTAGGCCTATATAGTTATGGGTTTGGTTTGCAGGAAACACATGTTGAAGAAAAGTTTACCATGAATAAACGGGAAGTAAGCAAAGCCAAATAAACACAATTAATTCTTGGAAAATTGCACTGGACTAACAAGCTAGTTGTTATATCTGTGAATTATATGGTTCCAATAACAGAAAAAAATCAAAATAAACATATCATTACACAATTTGGTAGCTGAAATAGGAATCTATGTTAAATAAATAATCCTCATAAAAGAGCCCAATCATCCAGAATATTACTTTTTTCCATTCTACAAGGGAAACTGCAATCAACATTGCCTTACATCAAGCAATTTTTGATTTCTTTGTTGGCCAACATAGTGATATGTCACATTAAGCTCTCAGAGGGGGAAAGAAAGCCTAAATGCTATTGATCTGCTTCACTGCTTTGTATTCCATTCACTAATAATTACCAATGCAGTCCCTCCAATTACTCAGCTCTACTTAACATTTACAGCCACGTGCAATCCACACACATTGATTCATTATGCAAATGACAGGGACTAATTTAAGGCTTGCTTACATGACTCCATTTAAAAACCTGCAGCCATGGCAATGTACTGCACAAATGAATTGAGACAAAGTTTCCTTTTAATGCTGCACAGAGAATATTGGAAACATTTAAGCCAAATATTAACAAATGTTCAAATGTTTCTATGTTCTCAGTGAGGACTTTATTGTACTCAAATGAAACTCAATACCATATAGTACTGAGCCAATGAAACACGAGTCTTAAATATTAACACTGAATATGTTGAGGACTGATGATAGGATTAATGTTAAGGTGAATGGTGCAGGCCTGTGTGCTCTCCAGTTTGAGAGTAGAGTGGGTGTCTAGCACCTGAGGGACAAAGAAGCTTATCTGGTATCTAGTGAGCCTGCTTCATCAAAAGCCATGAAAATCAGTGACAGGTTGAGGAGAAGGGAGGTTAAATCTACTTGAAAGGCACTACTGTTTTTTCAGAAGTGCTTCAGGTATAATTGCTTTGAAGATAACCATTATCTGGTGGCAATGATTATTTTTTTCTGCATATTTTATCCTGAGACTCGTGACCTCCCCCACAACTGGGAAAGGGGGCTTCTTTAGGAATATTCCATTACAATACTGTAATGATACAATTATACTGCCACAGAAAAGAACTGGAATAGAAAAAGAGCATAGCTGTGTGTATAATATCATGTTATCAATAAAAAAGTAACTTCATTTAAATCTAACTACAAGTATTTATATATATATATAAAACCGGTTAGCAACTAAACCATATTCTTTTAGATTTTCTGTACATTCCTGCAGTGGCTTCAACAAAGAATAACATCTTGCCTTCTGGTATTCATGGCTGGTGAATGTCAGATAATGTTAAGTTCCTGCCTGGCTTTCTATAGCTTTCTGTATCACCTTTAATATCCAGGGCTCTCTCTATATTTACATGAGCAGTGTGGAATACCACACACAATCTAAACTCCTCGGTAGCACACTAAATATTGAAGCTGAAGCTGATCATCTCTGATCGTGAGTTATTCTTGAACAAAATTTAAGAAAAACATGATAATGTGAACATTATAATGTTAAGCTGTACCACTGGCATCATATCTGTAGTATACAGTATGTTGATATATTGCAGCCAAATTGCAAATATTAAACGTGGGCTTACTGGCACAAAGTCAAGAACCATTTTAGCGAGATCAGAGTATTTGTCATAATTTATGCTCTTCAGCTCAAGAGACCAACAATGCCAAGGATAAAGACAGATTAGATACACTCTAAGAAGTCATTAACATTTTAAATCCTAAATATTCTCTTCAATACCTACAGTGTACATGATTAAATTTGTGATCATGTTGTGTTGAAAACAGCACGATTCCACAAATAAATCAAAATTCAAGAGAAGCTGATTGTATATATTTCATCAATATATCTATACCATTATACAATAACACAACTGATACAATCCCTCTGTAATAACTGGATCAGCAAAACATCAATAATTCGAACACATCCATTAAATATTTCAGAGAGCACAGCACTTTAGTTAAAGTGTTGGTGTTCAAGTTAATAATAAAACAGAAGAGATAAAACAGAGGAGAAAATCTCACAGTAACATCCTTCCGATTAATCAGCACAGACAGTACGAGGTGTGGCCTGAGGAGAAAAGGAGCAGGTTCCCACCCACGTCTCCATGTAACACTGACGCGGGTGAGGGACACGTTTAAAGCACAAGCACTAAGCATTCACAGACCACCAACTGGCATTTTCTGGTCATCTGGGACAGTGATGACAGCCCTATTCACAGTACACAATAGCCTCCCATTACAATTTTTTACCCAATTTTGAGATACAATAATGTTGTCACATTGAAATTATGTAGCATAAGTGCCTTCACTTGTGAAAATGTAACAATAATACAAGAAACATTCTAGGGTGTATTTTACTCAAAGCGAGGATAAGAAAAAATCTAAGATAACAATCAAGGCTTTCTGGGAAAAAAACAGCAAGGTGCAAAACTGATGTTTGAATAGCCTGCTAAACATAACCAATGGTAGAAATTGACTGTCACTTAAGCCAAGCAAACAATTTTGTGGAAACAAGGGTGAACAAAGGGTGATGGTCCATCATTTTCCCCAAAGCTCTACACAAAGTCCTCACATGACATCTTAACGGAAGGTGCGTTTCAAGTAGGTAAGTTAGCAGCAACCGAACCAACACAAACAGGTAACATGAAAACCTTACTTCAGCAAAATATCTTTTATACACTGAGTAGATTAGGGATTAAACAAAACGAAGAGTTTATAAACTGCAAACTGTAAGCTAGTGATACCCGATTCCTGAACGAATTGTTCTTTGAGTCGGATCTTTTCAATGAATCGGTTTACTGATTCAGTAAACCGGCCTTGGACGATTAGTTCACGAATCGGACTGAATCAGTCTGAGCATTTCTCGAGTCACCGACTCTTTAAACAGCGAACCGTCTCTCTCATGTCCGATTTGTAACAAACTGGCACCCGAGGAGTCAGCTGACAGTTTGTTTTCATAAACAATATTTTATTTTAAAACATGCCAAGAGATGTAGCCTAACTGAAATGAATAAAACAAATATTATTTAGGTTCTAAATCACTTAATTATTTTAGCTACAGCATACTGCACTGGACTCGTGACACTACAATAAACATCTAACAAAATCAGAAAACTATAATAAAGAGCAACATGTACTCACATATTACTTAAAAAAAAAAAAAAAAAACCTTTTCGAGCATTCAACGTGCAACGCCAGAGTGTATCGGACTACGTGATGACGCACTTACGCAAAAGAATTGCTAAATGGAGTTTTGAACAGGTTCATTGAAACGAACTGTTCGAAAGAACCGACTCCATGAAATGAGTCGAACTTCCCATCATAGTGGTCCTGTGTGTATATTTAGAAATGTAAAGGGGGACAACCCAAATTTGCAAGGAGTCAAACATGTATTCTAACGTATATAAAAATGTCATATAATGTTTCAAATGATTCTGAAAGTTAGATTTCACGGAAGACAATATAAACGACGTTTGGGTCAATTATTAAGAAAAATACATAGGCTCCCCAGGGCTAAATTCACTCAATATCTGATATTATGAAAATCCATTTTATTTAAATTAGAGCACAACATCCAGCAGCAAACGGCAGGAATGGACTTGTGAAACTTAAAAAAAAAAAAAAAAAAATTAAAACTTAGCATCAGACACTTGCATCAGTTACCGTCAGACACACCCATGAAAAAAAGCTTTCAATAAACGCGAATGGGTTGGAATTTTGCTACATGTTCATCATAAACTACTCATATCTTGACATGACTCAAATCCCCCTTTAATCTCGCACATAATAATCGTGTGCAACTTTTCTATCTCTATCATTTTTTTTTCCAAGACGCAAACATTCGTGGGGCTCTTTCGGACGGTGGGAATCATGAATGACTTCATTGTAACTGTGCAAAGTGTTCCGCTTTGCGGGGTTTACAAAAGTCTACCCCCTTCCCCAGCTCCTTATGCAACCCCTCATAGAGACACCCTGGACCCTAGACTTTAAAAATCTATAACTGCGCCAGTTCATCTACCAAACTCGGGAGGAAAAAAATATCACGGTCCCAAACTGTTCTGGTCTATATGGGAATCAGCAGGGTTTATGACCCAAATAAAAGTGACGGAGCGGCACTGGGGGATCTGCCGAGCGTTGTTTACAAAACTGAGAGCAGAGCATAGGGACTGAGGCAGGTGCCAGCCAAGTTAAGTTTGAACACTTCTACAGCGACTTGAGACTCCTACCTGAGAAGCGCGGTGTCTCCCTGTCTGCTGACCACACTCTCGCTGGACGCATAGTCCACAGTTTGTCCAGCGGGCAAACACGATGGTAAAAAGCAGCAAAGACTAAGAATTATAGCGGTGAGCCACTGACCGGAGACGCACGCATCCTGCACTGCAATCATTATGTCCATCACCGCCGAATGGAGCACGATCCGCGCCGTTATCAAAAATAAAAATATCTGGATGAAAATACAATAATCCTCCGCGAAAACCCCGAGAAACGGCGTTCCGTGTAGTTTCCCAGATTTGTTTTGATCGGAACCTGACCGCGGGAGGAAGTCGACTCTCCAGTGGCTTGCACACCATCTAGTGAGGAAATGGGAAACGGGAGCAGAGCTAGCAGCAGACAACCCCCCGGCTCTGATCCTGTTGCCATGCGGCCGTTTCCCAGGCAACCTGTTCCCTGTAGCTCGTGATGGAGCAGTTAAGCGGGTGGTTATTCTTGATACGGCAATACTATTTAAATGAGTGAGTTTTGACCACCCGGGGTTTAACGCCCTGCAACCTCGAGACGTCCTCCTGCAAACACGCACTTTGTTTTGTTTTAGCCTATTGCGTGCGACGTCTCCAAAAACGAGTCGATGAAAAGGGCAAGATGTAAAATGACACAGGTCAGGTCTTGTTTGTGTCATCTGTGGCCCATGCAGCCCTGCAGTGGGCTGCTATTTGTTCCGAGAAGTTACTGTTGGATGTTCTCATCCATTTTTAGACTCTGTAGCTTTGAAGATTTCATAGTTCTCTCAGACCAAGTGTTTTTTTGTGTTGTTTATCATGTCAAAGTAAACAAAAATGTCCTTAAAATTAAACATTTGTGACCCTGGACCACAAAAACTAGTCATAAGGGTAATTTTATTAAAAACTGACATTTATACATCTGAAAGTTGAATAAATAAGCTTTCCATTGATGTATGGTTTGTTAGGATAGGACCATATTTGGCCGAGATACAACTATTTGAAAATCTGGAATCGGAGGGTGCAAAAAAAAGAATCAAAATATTGAGAAAATCGCCTTTAAAGTTGTCCAAATGAAGTCATGCATATTACTAATCATATGATATATTGATATGTAAATATGATATATTTACAGTAGGAAATTTACAAAATATCTTCATGGAGCATGATCTTTACTTAATATCCTTATGATTTTTGGCATAAAAGAAAAAGGGATAATTTTGACCCATACAATGTATTGTTGGCTATTGCTACAAATGTGATTTATGACTGGTTTTGTAGTCCAGGGTCACATATAAGGCTTAATATGTGACTCATCAAATAAATACCTACAGTGTTGTGGACATGAAATATTGATTTGAATTTGAATTACTTTACAATTTTGCATGTATCTTAAATATTCTGCCAAAATAGTCCAACAACTGACTTTGCAACAACAACTGCAACTTTAGGCCTAATCTTAATACTGAAGTCCTCCTAATTTTCACAGCTGTTGCCAGTTGCATTTATATGCAACAAAAAAGTTAGTCCGGTGTCGTGAGAAATCAGGGCCTCTCTCAAAATTGTCTCCTTCATCAACTCTAGATATACTTAGTACAGACAAACAACATTTATTTAAAATGTCAAACCAATCTCATAAGAAAATCTAACTATTTTCCAGGTGGCGATTTCATATGAATTCGTATGATGTGATTTCTACAAAAATGTATGCTTTTAAGAAAAAAAACAACAAAAACAAACAAACATGAAGGTTCAAACCAAACCATCCATGGGGCATGAAAAGAAGAAAGCTACAAATTAGATCATACACCAATTCACCCAAATCAGAAAATAGGTACAAATTGCCATGAGAGTATGTTTAACATATTTCTATAATTGCTTACTACTATGCATAATAAAAAGTTTTGGTTTCAGTGTCCTGAATGAGTGTGCTGAAATTTAAAATTGACCCTTCACAAAAACCATCCCGCGCTCCTTCGTTACTGTTGCTGTCCAACAAGCCATCATGTTAATGAAAAATACATCGCAGAGCAAAGAGAAAACTGACAACGTGCCAACAGACAAGACAGAGCAGGTTACTTTGAAACAAAGTCTCAGCTTTTACATTTTGTAATTTTTTAAAGAAATTCAAACAATAAATACCGTTATATGGCTCTTTAATATGTTGTGACAGATCTCTGTAGCGGCTCAGCTTAAGTGGCACGTGAACCCATCAACTCTTCCTCTTTACCAGTAGTTAAAGCACAAAATAAACATGAATGAACATCAGAAGGTATCGTTTCAACTGCAGAAAGATGTCAATACACACCATTTTTCAAGTTCAAGTCCACCGACAATAATCTACTCTCCCATCTGGTTTGTTTGTCGGACAAAAATGGCAGATGATTGGTCAGATCGGCTGTCAAATAAACTCCCTGTGAAGTGTCAATTGACCAATAAGAATCAAGTATTCCAGCAAGCCATGTAATAAGCAAGCCATACCAATGGTCAGGTTAGGCGCCATATTGAATTTAAGGCTGTGAGGGATTGACTTACTGTTACACACACTGTATAGAGGTCCTAGTTTTTTTGTTTTTTTTTGGAAAAATGTTTTGTCAGTTTAACAATCGGTATGTTGTTAAACAACAGTAGAATCCATTGAATACACTGTACTTTTATCCCTCAGCCTCATTGTCATTCATGTCAAAAATTAAATAAGCGAAGATAAATAATAGCGAAGATTAAATAATAATGAAGATCTATTTTTTAGTCAATAATTCCCTGTACAAAACACACTAAAAACATATATACTAATTAGTGCTGTCAAACAATTAATCACGATTAATCGCATCCAAAATAAAAGTTTATGTGTACTGTGTATATTTATTATGTACATATAAATACAAACACATGCATGTATATATTTAAGAAAAATATCTTATATATAATATCAAATATAATAATATATAAATGTTTACAGTTTCTACAATATATTTTATATACAATATATAATAATATACAAACATTTTCAAAATATACACTGTATGTGAGTGTATTTATATAATATACATAATAAATAAACAGTACACATATATTACGTAAACAAAAACTTTTATTTTGGATGTGATTAATCACGATTAATCGTTTGACAGCACTAATACTAATTAATGAATTCATAGTAGGTCTGCGTCATAACGTGGATGTCAACAACTAAATCATTTTCTGCCTATATGTTGGTAAACCAATTTATGATGTTGATAAGCCAATTTATGACAGGCCATGAGGTTGGACATTAACAACAAGAGACAGGGGAAGTACTTTCTACCTTTTAAATGTTGTGAAGCCAATTTATTTTTGCGATCAATACTATACACAATTAGATACTTCCATTTTATTATCTGAATTGAGAATTTTTTTCCTCTGATGTCCATGACCCAGTCATTACAGACTTGCGGCACACCAGTTGAAAGCCACTGCTTTAGAACAAAGGAAGTGCTTGAAGGAAAAATCATTCACAGCTAAAATAATGGTTGACACATCCCACAATAGCAGCTATAGGCTACACCGAAATCTTTCATTAAAGTAACCTACATTTTTCTTTTTTCCCTGACTGCTCAAGGCTATAATCGTCAGTGCTTTTACTCTATAGCCTCTTTAAGACGAAAAGCAGTATGCTTTCAGGAGTCACGGTAGAGTACAATATAGCTAGTATAGTTGAAAACATAAAGTGAGGACCAGATCAGCATTTCCACTAACAAGCTAGGGGAATTTCTCACACTCATCGCAAGTTTTTCCTTTTTTTATTTGGCGCCATCTGAAACACTGCACTTTCCACAGCAGCAACTACTTGTTGGCTTTCTCACATTCACCTCTCTTTGATAGTGAGGTTGAAGAAAGGGATATAGGTTTTTCTTTATTGCGCTTGTAGTTTTCATGTGCTCAGTGAATGTTTTCATTTTCTCCTCATGATGACCATTCCTTTGATTTCCGTTCCCGTCATCTTGCTAGGTATTCTGTACTGTTTGCTTCCTTTCAAAAAATCTATTTTCTTTGTTACTTTTCTCTCTGCAGTCTGTGGTATTGCCTTCTTTATTCTAAATAATACATTCAACGTACTGTACAATCGCACAACATTCAAGGTTTTTTTAGATGAGGATCTAAGGTACATGTGTGCACCTAGACCGGCTTCATACACATTGGCTTTAGTTTTATAGATTGTGCATGCTGAAACTAATGGATATGTCTAATAAGGAATATATTTACTGTTGACTCACTGACATGGTTGGGCCATTTGTAAAATGGCTCTGATAAAAGCATTTTGAACCTGCTCCTGTTGAGTATTTTCGTTTTAATTGGGAAAGACATGGTTCGGATATAATTGCCTGAATGTCATTAGCGTTAATGGCAACCAAAGTCCCTTCATTCCATTCTGTATCTAAATTGGACTGGCATAGTTGGTCTGTGCTAATCATTTACACTGCCAAAAGCCAAACACTCATTACTAGGTAATTCTAGCATCATGCCTGATGTTTGAATAGGATGAGAATACATGCATATTAAACATATTTCTTTTTTTTTTTTTTTTTTTTTGAAAGTAACAACTATATTGAGAAAAAATGACAATGAGATATTGGTTTAGGAGTTATTGAGAATAATGGGGACAGAAAAAGTCTAATTCTAAACATAGTCATAATTATGTTTTGTCAGCTGCTGTGAGAGACTGGTGCCAATTATAATTTTTACACTTTCCATCATCACTGACAAACTACTACAAACATGCTTACCATCTTTTAGCATAGAAACTATTTATATGTGCCAAAATAACTAGAGTTATAATGAGGTTATTACACCATGAAAATGTGAAAAATAAATTATATTAATCCGCTGTATATAAAATAACAGCACATCTCAAAATTAAACCAGTGCTTTAATATTCTGAATAATTGTCACCTTTATTAATATTTCTAAATAGTCCCTTTTAGGGACTAATTTTGTTTTTAATTACATAATTGCTTGGATGAAATAATGTTCATTACATATTTGAGTTTTTCAATTCTGTGACTTTTTATTACAAATAATGATACAATAGTATTTGCAACTGTGATTCGTGTTAACTTATAAACAACAACTGAGAAATGAAAAAGATTATTTTGAATTCAACTGCATTAAAATGTTAGATAGCCATATAAAAATACTTAACGTATATGTATAAATAACAACAATATTGAATAATATAATATAAAATGATAAAGAAATCATACCTCAAAATCAATGAATCACTCCTTTTTCTCAGACAGAGAGAGAACTTTATCAAGCAAGTGTCTTCACTCTGGCTTATATTGGGATTGAAGAAATTTAGTGTGTCACAATTACCCCAGTATTACAATTGCTCGCAGTCTTCCCTGTCGAGGGAACAAGTTTAAGGCTTGATCAAAGGAGTCCATTCACCCATACGAAAGTAACCTAAGACAAAACAATACAGCAAAACCAGTCTCTTAATAACTGAAATGACTTTTGAAATTCTCTCAAGCACACAGAACTGAGTCTACCTGCTCATGCATGAAAGCTGTGATTATTATTACTCCCCATCCTCAACACAGTTCTGTGAAGATGTGAGGGAAATGGGAGCTTTTCACACTTTTGCACAATGCAGCTCCTGAAATAATGGACAAGATAAATGACGCTCAGGATTCTACCACAGTGGCAGGGTCTTTTGTTTTGTGCTGTCTTGCCAAAACCTTTATAAAAGAGAGACACACATTTAGATTCCTTAGTCCTTATTATTTTATACCACAGAGTATTAAACAAGCTGTATCCCTAAAAGAATGCCAGTGATTCAAAGTTAAAAAGAATAAAGTATAACGTTAGTCAGGGGAAAGTTTCATCTCTTCATGAACTAGCTACTTGAAAAGTAAGCCTGGCTGGAGGCTTAAATCACAGAATATTTTTTCCTCACACTTGCATGACATCGGTTACATGCCTGACATGAGCAGTCCAGGAATGATTTGTGCACCCTGCAGTAACTTTACTGGTATGGGCAGAGCAACTAGAAGAGCAGTGCACTCAACAATAAAAGTGATGTTATGCAGTCAGAGGACATCCGTATACAGTGCAACTATTCATATAATACTGCAATCGTCCTTGAATTTGATTGCTTGAACAATGTTCCCAAAGTGATGATACAGGCCAACAAGACTAGGAATCTTGTTTTTTCTGATTATGATTTTCTCAAAAAAAAAAAAAAAAAAATTCTTGCAATTCTGCACTGTATAAAATCAAAAGTTGAGAAAACTTAAAAGTTTAAGGCAACCAGCTTCAGGAGATTTATGAGTTTTCTCAACTTGTTGTTTTCAGTTGAGTAAACTCAAAAATCTCCTACAACGACAAGTTGAGAAAACTCAAAAAATCTGCTGAAGCTCGTTGCCTTAAACTTTTAAGTTTTCTCAACTTTTAATTTTTTACAGTGTGAGAAAAAAATTGCGAGATTGACCTACAGTAAAGTTTGCGAGAACTGCAAGATATAAACGTGCAATTGTGAGAACGAAAGTCAGAAATGTGAAATAAAAAGTTACCTTTTTATTTCCAATGACTGTTTATTTTATTTTATTTTTCCTGTGGCAGAAACAAAAGCTCAGAATTCATAAAAAAGAGAAAAGTCAGAATTGTGAGATGTAAACTCAAAATTCAGAGGAAAAAACTCATATATCGTATATCGTATATCTCGTATATCTCGCAATTCTGAATTTTTTCCTCAGAATTGTGAGTTTATAACTCTCAGTTGCCAATTGACAGTCATTATGTTTGAGTGAGTCATTGAATCATTCAACTGATTCGTTCAATTCAACCGATTCATTCAAAACGCTGAATCATTGCAGGAGCGCAATCTGGTAACACTTTACAACAAGGTCACATTAGTTAACATTAGTTAATGCATTAACTAACATTTGTTAACTATGCTATGAAATTAACATTAACTAAGATTAATAAAGGCGTTAGAAGTATTTTTTATTGTTCATCTTAACTAATACAGTTAACTAGTGTTAACAAAATGAACCTTATTATAAAGTGTTACTATATTTCTAATGTGATCATAGTGATGGGATTTTATTATTATTTTATTATTATCTTAACAAAAAGTGTAATTATTTTCGTGGCGGACATCAAGGCCAGCTAGTTTTGAAGTATTTGATTTATATCTTCAATTAATCTCAAGATCCAAGAATGACCTTTAAGATGTATCAAACAGTGACAAATGGGGTCATTAGAGATAACCTTCTCTTAAACATTGCATTTTGACTGGTTGACGTGGCTGGAGAAATACATTTCAGATATTATTCATTGTGGATATGCTGTTTGGCAAATAAAAAGAGTCATAATCAAATTTTCAACTGTAAAATTCCAAGTCAAGAAAGATTGAAGTTGAAGTCAAATTATATTAGTTTAAGAGACTTATAAGGATTCTGTCTTGAGAAAATAATGCTATAAATACAGCTGAGACAAGAATGATATTACTATTTTTGATTATCAAGGAGGCATTTTGGTGACATTTTCACTATTGATTAGTAGCTGGAGTGCGGCAAGCAAGATGTAATTAATGCATAATGAGAGTAGTTTAAAGATGTATTCAGAACGCTAATATGTTCATCAAAGGGTTTCATTTCTGTAAACAGAGATGGTCTACAGGAGGAAGATCACGGGATGAATTTAGTTATGCATGCAAAAGATCCACCACACTGACAGTTATTGTTCTGCCAAAATGAAAAAGAAAATTTTATCCTGCGTTATGCTCAATTGGCATCATCAAAGAGAGTGACAGTGGATGCCAACAGGATATTGTCCACCAGTACAAACACAGTTGGTCACAGTTGGAGTCCTTGCAGTTCTTTGATTTTAACATAAAAAAAAAAACTTTCAAAATACACTGGAACATAGTGCCTGCAAAGTAAAAACTTGGAAGACTTTTCATTTTTAAAAGTAAAAAGAGAGAATGTTATTTTTGAATCATTAGTATTTTATTATTAATGAATTAGCCTATCTGTAGCTCAACTTATTTGAATACAATAAAAGCTACAACATGTGTGTGAAAACTACTGAAAACTACACAGTCAGTTCCCTTTTCTAAATTACAACACATGCCCAGGGGAATTTTTTCCAATGAAAATAGACAGTGTTTCACTGAAAGAACCACTTCAAGAGTCTGACCTTCATATGCCAGACTGGAAGTTAATTTTACATCTCATTTAAAGCCAGTGATCAGAGAGGCTGAGTTTCCCCTGCAGATAGTGCTGCGGAAGACTGGGATTTTCAAAGCAGGTTTTAATCTGCCTGACCCTCTCACATGGAAAGGTAGACTACCCACAGTGCACTTAGACCTAGAACAGCTTTATCAGAGCTCAACGTAAATGCAATTTAGATCCATTGCCTTGAGCTGAATGTCCATAGTAATACAACACTGAAACAATGAGTATAAGGTCTTGGTGCAGCAATCAGACTTTCCGTATGCTTATGTTAGTATGCTCTCTTATTTTTGTATTATTATTTTACTTTTTGGTTTATTTTTTTTTCTAAGTAGATTTGGTCTTTTGATGACAAATGTATCTAAAATTCTGTTGTATTAGTTACATTAATTTCAGTCAGTTTTACTAAATAACTGTAAAATTAAAATAAAATTATTTACAGTGTTACAATTTACAGTGTTATTTTTCACTTTTTATTCGCCAACATTGTTTTAATTAAAATCATTTAATTATCATCATGTTACGGATTTTTCTCTTGAATTTTGTCAATAAAATAAAAAATGGTAACACTTTACTTAAAGCCTTTATGTATAATGCATTATAAAAGTAGTTTTAATGCATTAATTATGCCTTGTTGTAATGCACCTTATAATGCATTATACAATCTCTTGAATAATGGTAACAACAGTTAATTCATTACAACACTTTTCAATTCATTGATATGCGTTTTAAATTTAGTTATAATTATTTACGACAAGATATAATGTATTACAACACACATTATGAATAATAATAATGCATTATACCCTTCAGTAACCCTTTACAATGCATTACACATGAAGGCTTAAAGTAAAGTGTTAGCAAAAAAAAAAAAGCAGTATTTTCATCAGTAATTTCGTTGACAAAAGAATCATTTCAATCCATGTAATGAGGAATTTTGCATGAGGGTGCAAATTTTTCCAAAGCAGATTTCAAAATGGGTTCAAGTTGGTCACTTGGATTCGATGTTGACCAACAAAAAACTGCTTGGTTTGAAAGTATAACTTCTGTAAAAGCTGTACTTCGACAATAGAGAGTTAACCTTTTTTGCCAGTGAAATTTTGCGAAATTCCTCTAATGTGATTACACCTTTAGAATGAATTTTCACCTTCTGCTAAAAACTTTGGCTCTCTGTGAATAGGGAGGAGGAAGCTATTTAAAGAGGCCATGTCACACGTTTTGCAAAGATCAATATATTCATATGAATGTGGTGACCTTCTCACATTCAAAGACAAGAAGGACTGCCCTCCGGCAGTCTTTTCGAATACTCTCAAAGATCTTTTGTGTGGCCTGATCATTTCAGAATACCTAATTCAGATCGATAGGCCTCATTGGTCCAAAGAAAAAAAATGAAGTAGCTCTCCGTGCAAGACCATATCTCTGATTAGTAGTTTGCTTCCCTCTGTATACAGAGATACCCCGCGTCCAAACCAGAGCTCACACTGCAAGCATTTTTAGCGGTAGCTGTCAAGGGGCTCATTAAAACAGGAAATAAAATACATCTGAGAGCTGTGAGTAGTTCAGGAAATGACCAGCAATATCTAGCCTCTTCCCTTCTCGCTCCTGTGGCTGGCAAATAAACCCTAGGAGAAGGCAGGAAGCAACTTATTCAGTCTGGAATTGGCTAGATTGTGATATTCAGCAGAAGATAATGAGAAGTGATGGGGCAAGGCAGACAGGCCAGATAAAAGGCCTCCAGGCATTCTGAACGCCGTTTAAAGGTGGGCACATTGACGATTCGCACCTCACGTTCAGGAGAACTC